>JAHZNA010001947.1:0-26372 GCA_027743935.1 Sinodicranocentrus sp. ZH6
CCGGATAGGTCTTAAACGTCTGAATGTGAATATGCATATTTAATAACCGCTCCTTCCAGCCTGCCAATCTCACGATCGATTTAACTCAGCTCTGATAAATATGAACGACAACACTATCTTCGACTACTATATTGACAACTATTACTATAATTGTAAGATTTACTTGAACGATCAACCATACCTGTGATTCTCAATCTGCAATATAAATGAAAATCACGTAGGCATCAACTCTCTCACAAGCCACAAACAAACTCTGCCTGAGTGACCACGTCATAAAGATTTAAGTACATAAGTCTTTCACGATACAAAAGATTTTCTTGCCTTTGCAAACTGGGTACGTGGGTAGAGCATTCAATGAATGTATTGATTGATGATTTAGATTAAAAATAAAACATACACGTATAACAACGAAACCAAAGAAAATTTCTGGATTCACCAAAGCAATATGAGCTTATGATTGATCATGTATGGATAATAATAATAAATCTAATGCTGTTGTAAATTTTTGAACTATATTCAAAGTCGGATGATTTTAAGAATGTTCGCTGGAAAGTTTGATCAGGACTTTTTCATACATATTTCTATTACAAACACATTCATTTTATCATTATGACATTTTGTAATAAACCTATCTTAGATTTTTTACTAGCGTAACTTGAGTTTCATTATGTAATTTACTCGGCCAGCCTAATGACCCCAGTCGAGGGCAATGATTATAGTAAATAAAAATTAAAATATGGGTTTCTCGAGAACTGATATTATGAAAGCTGGCGTTGTAGTCAACTTGTAGTTATTTGATGGAAAAAATGACCAGATTCTGTAATTTAGCGATAAATTTTGTGCATAATTCGTGGGAAACGTAGCTAATTTTTTGAGAATTCAATGGCCATTGAAACAAAAAACAATTTCATGCATTACGTCATGTGGGTGCACCTTATCATATTTTCATGGTTACCTTTGTTGTGATTAAATTTAACCAGACTTATTTTAAACGATCAATAAATTAAGTTTATGGGACACACGTAATAAATCTCGATATGAAGATGAATCAATTTCTGTAACATCACTATGTTATCTTTATTTAGGTGCCAATAAAAATGCATTTATATTTTGGCAGTGTTCTAAAAGAAGATATAACACAATCTTTAGAAATTCCAATCGTAAGAAAATGAGTACACTACTAAAGAATGCGATGCCATACATTGGTTTTGCTATAAATGTCATATTTCTTAGACGGAAATATTGTAAGGTAAATTTATATAGTAGAAGAAAAACAGTTTATGAATATTTGAATACTGGTGGAGAAGTAAAGGACTGATCTACGAATGACCTCCGAGTTATTTGCCAAAGCTAAAGCTTCAGGATAGCAAAAACAAGGAGGATAGATCAATGGTAGGTATCACGTTAAGGAGGAAGAAGCTACACATCAGTACATCACAGAAATGCTAAATATCTCCTGGATACAAAACTACAGAAGAAAAATGTAAAAAAAACTGCTACTTCGCATTAGAAACCCTATTCTAATTCATTTAGAAAAGAGTGTAAGATGTGTCCATTTTTAAAAAGGTCGTTCTTTACCGAAGCAGCAACTAACTGGGGTAGGAATTCAACATTACTATGGAGTCTTGCTATAGTAAAAAAAGTACTGAATTTGTAAATATTATCTGAGCAGTTGCGCATTTGGGGAAATGGTTATCACCACTGGATTCCTCATCATTAAATACATTAGAACGCACCAATCTCCTTGAAAATTGAGCGTATTAAATGTATATTCTTATTTCTTGAAAGTAAAGTACAAGGCACAAGGGCGTAGCAAGTAGGGAGATTAATCCCCACATGATTCACGAAGGCGGGGACGATCCCCTCCAGAAATCTTATTAATTAAAAGAATTTCTACACAATATTTTTTCATGGTTGGATTTTTCATTTTGAAACTAGTAAGCAATAGCTAAATGATGAGCTTATGCGTGTCTCAGGTGTCAGGTGGCGTGCGTAATAATTGAAAAGTTTTTATGGGCGTCGATAATTGTAATTAATATCACACATGCAGCGTACAGTTACATTTACATTCGAATCCAAGCTATTATTCACGATTTTTCCCGTCGTTCCGTTTGAATTCGGGTTCATCGCATGTGTAGATTCTACATTTTCCATCTCGATGGCGCTCAAATTCATCTAGTTTACGGCCAAATCTGAGCTAAAATTTCAGAATTTCTACCGCCACTTAGATTATTATATTTTTAATATTTTGATATTTCTGCCTTTTTCGTTCAGATTTTCATGCAAACATGAGTTTTTGCAACAATATCCGTTCTTATTTACTCGATATTTCTGCCTTGCTGCTGATTAAATTTCTAATTTAAAACACGTTTTTTATCAAAGATTGGTCTAAAATCTAAAAAATTCTTCCTCGCGTTCGCTCGCTGGTTTTGAGATGTTAATGTTACCTACAGAGTTTTAAAGATAATGTTAAACAGATTGTCAGGCATTTATTGTGAGTACGAAATCATTAAAAACAAAAATCCAAGCTAACGTTCATGGTTTCTTGTTCTCATTTCCAAACAGTTTCGGGTATTGTGGTTATATACTAAATAGTTGGGTTTGCCTACAACTTAGGCACTTATTGACAATATATTAGCTCACATACAGATACTAACGTAATTACGAGTGATGGAGTTATCAAAATTTAATAGCTTAGCAAGTCCCCCCAGACCAACTGGTAATGATTTCTAGAGTCCCCCAGACCAAAAAAGATTTCTCTGCCTCGGACGGAACGTTAGCAAAACCCCCTGAGTAGGGAAGGTTAAATATAAGTAAGGTTTACTTGGAATATCTCTCAACCGTTTTCTCACAACATCCACAACGCATGTCTCTATTTAAAATAACATCGAGTGGATGCACCTTATCATATTCTTATGGTTACCTTTATTGTGATTAAATTTAACTGGGCTTATTTTAAAAGATCAATAAATTATATTCATGGAACATGCGTAATAAATCTCGATATAAAGATGAATCAATTTTTGTAACATCACTTTGTTATCTTTATTTAGGTACCAATAAAAACTATTTATATTTTGACAGCGTTCTAAAAACGTTATATATATATAGCGTTAAACACAACCTTCAGAAATTCCAATCATAAGAAAATGAGTGCTCTACTAAAGAATGCGATGCCATACATTGGATTTGCTATAAATGCCATATTTCTTAGACGCAAATACTGTAAGGTAAATTTATATAGTAGAAAAAAGACGGCTAATGAATATTTGAATACTGGTGGGGGAAGTAAAGGACTGATCTACGAATGACCTCAGAGTTATTGCCAAAACTTGAGGATAGTAAAAGCAAGGAGGATAGATCAATGGTAGGTATCACGTTCAGGAGAAAGAAGCTACACATCACAGAAATGCTAAATACCTTGTAAGATACCATTCCTGGATACAAAAATATTGAAGAAATATAAAAAACTGCTAACTTCATGCTAGAAACACTGTTCTACATTCACTTTAGAAAAGGGTGTAAGATGTTCCAAATCCATTAAAGTGAAGAGAAGCAGTTTGTGGGCTGATGGGACTGAATGCAACTCCAAGCAAACTAGCTGGAACAGTTTTTGCGACTGGAAGTGCAGTTCTCACGGCAGGTGCAACTTTTACTACTGGGCCTGCTGCAACCTGAAATCGTAAAAGGTTCACAAGTTAAAAAATTGCTAACATTACGAACTATATCACGTATACGTAAACGAATTATATTTGAAGATGTTTCATACCTTGGTGAAAGCTGGTTGAAGATACTGGACTGGAGCAGCTACTTTAGTGAAAGCAGGAACCTTTAGGTGTTAGGGACAATGAAGTAACAAAATATTATGATTATTTTAGGCATTTAATGAGTCCATTTTTAAAAATCATTGTTTACCGCAGCAGCAACTGGAGCAGTGGAGATAGTCTTTGTTCCATAAGCGACGGCTGGTCCCTGGGCATATTGGACTGCTTGGGGTTGGGTATAAGCTACTGGAGCTTGTTGAATATAGTTAACTGGAGCTTGTTGAACATAGTTAACTGCTGGAGCAACTACTCGCGGTTGGGTATATTGCACTGCTTGCGGTTGGGTATATTGAACTGCTTGTGGTTGGGTATATTGCACTGCTTGTGGTTGGGCGACTTGCACTGCTTGTGGTTGTGCATATTGCACTACTTGTGGTTGTGGTTGCGCATATTGCACTACTTGTGGTTGTGGTTGTGCATATTGCACTACTTGTGGTTGTGGTTGCGCATATTGCACTACTTGTGGTTGTGGTGGTGCATATTGTTGAACATAATTAACGGGTTGAGCTGCATAGGCAACCTGGGCAGTAGAAAACTTGGGTTAAATAAATTATAAATCTAATGAATCAATGATTACAATTTCCCAACTGATAAAGGTCATTCTAATTCTAACTTACAGGTTGAGCATAAGCTACAGCATCATTGGTCACTCTTGTGTCGGTCTTCCTCACTGTTGAGAAAGGAGAATCTAAAGCCTACAACGACAATATCCTGTATCAGCTTATATGTAGTACATTTTCAACGAACTTGACCAATGATGCAATAAATTGATATGAACAATCAATTTCAAGTCCCTCCATAATTAACCGGAACCGGACTGACCTTGGCTTGATGAGTTATAGATGAAAGTCCAGCAACCCCACGGATGGTGTTGGCGCCCCCAATCCCAACTGTTGGGTTGCTCACGAACGTAACTGGAGCTCCGGCATGAGCCACAACCAAAAGTGCAGAGATAGCTACAACCTACAATAACAGAACAAAATGATTTATTCCCATCAACTAAACTCTTAACAAAGGGTCCACAACTGGATAAACCGTTTATTTCTAGCACTTTGAAACTGACGTTAACAAGAAAAGCCTGCATACCTTGAGAAACATGTTTGCGTGATTTTTCTTTATATTCACAAAAGTTTATGTTTTTAAAAGATATTTTGATAGACAGAGCGATCCTTTGGTAACGCTTGATCGTGTTGGAATGACTCGTCCATGACACTTTAGAGATCCTTTATATATGCGTCCGCAGGGGCGGTATCCTCTTCACAATGGTTTTCAAAGAGTTCGTCAAAAAATACATAATCACTTCTAGGGCCCATCCTTTCACTTGCACTTTCAATAGCTGTTAACTGACTTAAATGACTCAAAATATATAAGGCAGATTCGCTGGGAAGCCCAAATGAGTGTACAGACAGATGGCACATATTACGATTATCTCGTTTAGGTAAATCATTTGTTCACATATATTCCCTTTCCTTCTTGACGATTGACTTGATCTTTTGATGATGATGGTAACTAATCGATGTAAAAAAATCGCTGATGATATGTAAATGATGAGATGAATCTAGCAAAAAGATGCAACTCTTTATTGTTAAAAGGTGAGTTACAGATTATGCGTGTCCCACACACAACTCGTCATGATTCATTCGTAGACAACATGCCGGTCACTATATTATCCTGCATTTTTAGAGACATTGTTAGTAATAGTCTAATAGATTCAGAGCTTGTTGCATTAGATATCTCTTGAAACAGGTTATTTACCACAAGTTAATTTCAGCATGATAGTACAAGCTACGTATTGTCATTAGACATCAGAAATGAGTTGCTTGTGCGTTCAACGCCATTGGCAAATCGTTAGCATTGCAGTATTGCATAATTTTGGTATTAACCCCAGACGGGAGTTCACTGGTGAGAGAGATAATTCTCGGCTTTCCAACTCCCAAACAATGCCCATTCCAATGACGCACACACCCAGCAGGTTTCTTCGGTAAAATGTAATGTAATGATTGCGATCCCATCACCGATATCTTACACACCTTTTATCATGCTTCTTCTTAAATCTGAGCCTACAATAATAGTGAGCGAAGCGATGTCGCTCATTGCTTTCTCATCTGTCAAAAACAATGCAATGGCAACTTCACGTCTGCCTGATTCATCTTATTTGCCTTTCAATTAAAGCAGCGTCCTAATTCCAAAATATAATTCTTTAATTTCCACTTGATTTGATCGACCACGCTTAGGAATTGTGAAATGGTGCATATATATATATATATATACGCAATATTATAATACATGTATGAATGCAACGTGTGGGTATGACACTATGGCAATTGACAATGCCAAGTGAGCCAAACTGATGAAATTGTTTCAATAAGTAATGAATGGGAAAGGGTACGTATATGGGGCACCACGATCATAATATCATGATATGACTACATTTAAATGTGTAATTTAGCTGTTTGATTAAAGGGGAAGTAAAGCTGGCTGCTGAAATGTAAAACGCACAATTACACAATTCCTTACCGGTAACTTCGAAACACGTACGCAGAGGAGTCACCACCTCATATACATGAGAGCAGAATGCATTTGAATTCATACACACACACCACACACACACACACACACACACACACACACACACACACACACTGACGTTTACCACGCCTTGCCCCCAAGGTTCATTTTACCTGGTACATATTTGTAGAATACATCATTTCGGCTACTATACCTTATCCTCATGCCAATAAATAAGATCTGAGATTCATACGCTAGATTGATGGATTAAATGAACATACACACACGTCTTATGCAATCAGGATATGAAATCAACGGTTGCTCTGCCTTCCCTCTGAAAAGTATATAGCTCCTGCCATCCTGCCGTGTGTGCCTTTAAATAAAAGTGCATGCCAGCATGTGTCAACTTAATGATACGAACTGCCATTTGGTTTCTCTGTTCCTTAAAAAGAGTCAGTGAGAGGAACTACCGACCGACATACTTTGCAAAATGGTGTAGGTTATTTCCACTCTTTTCTTATTAGTCAGTTGTTGTCAGGGTAGATCCAGTGAAGTAGTTAGAGTGCAAAAAGGATACATTGTAAATTGCATCAAAAGCCACGAAATGCATGCACTGCGTGTGCTCCTACTGCGAAGTTGAAAACTAAGTCATCGGGAGCGCTTAGTCAGGTTATATGTGACAGAAGATTGACAGGTAGACATGTCAAAGTCAGAATTTCTCACTTGAAAGCGTTTAATGAAATTTGAATGAAATATATTGAATGTATTTGCTATAGTGCGTTTCTGAGTTGTCAATTTTCAACTATCAAGCTGTATGGATGCGTGCAGGTGTGTCATTCACATTCTATCTCAGATTTTCTCACAAGGACGAGAATTTCCATATTGAATAATCTAATTTTAGGTATTTTATAAGCCAGTTGAACAATCCTGACAACAAACATAATACATGCATGGATGGGACTTACAATTTAAAATTAAGATTAATATTCAAAAGGTGATTGAGTTAATAAATGATAAATGAGTCATACTAATCTAAGCTTACAGTGCAAAAATTGTACAAAGTGGCATAAGGTTAAAGAGCAAGATGCAAGGATGCAACTACTCTTTATTGTCATATTGACAGACGCAAATTCTCTTTCAAAATCAGAAATAGATCAAAGTTAGAAATTCAAGCTCACATAAGTTTTTGCAAGTTTGTAGTGCAATGCCCACCTGTAAAAACTGTTTACCTGTCTATTACAACAACAACTTGTTCTACTACTTAGTTGGCTATCCATCACCTTCATCAATTAACTGTTTGTTCTTTCATTTCAGAAAGATAAATGTGAAGTAAATTGATGAGCAAAGTACCCAAAAATGGACAAGGCTTTAAACATGAAAAGAAAACAGAATTATATTCACAGCAGTAGTAGTGTGCTTTGAAGCTAATAAACTTATCGTAAATAGACAGGATGGATGATAGCTGACACATAACTATAACGTTTCTAATGTGCGCAAGGTACATGATGGAAATAGCGGTTTGACAACAATCTGAATCAAATTCCTTTATTGACTCTGTAAAATACATAATCCTCGTGCAATTGTCAATTTTATTGCAACTTGCGTAATATCCAAAGACGCAAAATAATCAAACCATAAATATAAATATATAGTAATTTAAGGGATGTATTTTCTTTTCTAGTTTACTTTTCCGCCATAACCTGCCCACCCATTGTATCTAGTATATAGTCACTTATCAGGATTACCTTTGAATGGATTTGAGTAATTTTGCTTAATTGCCTCGCCTATGCATTTAACTTCATTCTCAACCCTTATACGATCAACACTCTGTATTCCTTAATCTTAATTGATTTCTTGTGCAGTAGGTAAATTGAACTATCTGCATATTTGATCTTTGACAGCTTGTGCGAAGATAGGATGATTTACTAAAATGGAAATATCAGGTGCAAGGTGCAACTTGCACGGTGCAAGTATGCACTCTTTACATTTCACTCGACATCTTCATTTTGCAGAGAAACAATCATCATTTCTCCAGCTAGTCTGTCTGTGCTATTTTTCTTTTGCATGATTCACCACTAACCAAATTGACGTAAATATAATTGGGAGTTCAATGGGGAAAAAACCTTGAAAACCACCGTGTTACAATGGCGAGTTCTTGTCGATGGATGTTAACAAGACAGCTTATCACCAACTTGATATTTGAAAAGCCTGTCAAGAGCGTTAAGCAATGGAAGCCGGCATTTGTTTTGGGTACATACAGGAATGTGGTCCACTGTGTTTTATTTATTTGAGCAGGTACGACCATCAACATGTTTTCGCTAATCTGCTAAAAATCCTGATGATATTACAAGTGTGCAAGTGCAACGTGTGCCTCAGATATTGTAGCATTCTACAGTAAAATAACAAGGGTTGTTATCTGCAAAACATGTTTCGACACGTAATTATTTTTACTAGTTGTACTTGTTTTCGCTTTAGATAATTGAGCCCATACCTCATTTCATCACATGAAAAGTACGAAAGTAACGAGAATGTCTAATTGTGAAGTGCACAGGTTCAATAGTGAAGTACACCGAATCATCTTGATTTGAGCTTAATTAGAATGAAGGACTTGTGTATGAATATTATTAGTAATTGGGATATATATGAGTGTTGCGTGAAAACGATAAAATTATAGATTTACACGTTGATAATTAATTATAAACTGTAATCAAGCGCATTTACATTGCAAACATATTTATAACCAACAATCATTTATATGCATATTTTTGAATTTATGTCCGTTTACTTCTAAAAATTATCCCATCCTATTGGATAAAACGTTATCGACCACTAATGATAGAGGAATCCATTCTAGTTGAAGTGGGCATTGTACTGTCACAAGTGCAGCCATTTTTACGTGTAACTTTAGCTCAAACTCATTCCTTTATATTAAAATATTCAAATCAAAACGTTTATTTCGGAACTGTCAGTAGCAGCGTCTGCACCAATTCCATTTCAGCTTTTGTTTGTCCGTCCATGCATAAATAAAAGTCCCTCCCAGATAGGAGTAGTGAAAACAATTTGATTATATTCTAATTTGGTATGCCCAGCGGTGCAATATATTTCTTGTTTTTAAATGATCACAGCAAGGCTTGATCAACACACGTGATGTGGAAATTATATCATGTTCATTCTCCTACTCACATTGCAGACAACACTTGAACCACTTTATTCTTTCAACTGCACATTGCTCATGTACAACTTCATGTCGCTGAAAATGAATGTTATGTAGAGAAAAAGTCCGTGTGTCACGGTTACGCCAAGTATGACAAGAATGCATGAATGAGGATGTCGACAAGATAACAAAATGCAGGGGGGTTTAGTTTGTTACATCCTTTCTCCACAGCCATGTTTACATGAGAAACTTCCAGTATACATAAGTGATAGGTAAACCTTTCTCACATATTTGGATTTTCCCCTACCTCTTTTGTTTCCCATTGGATCAAAACTGTATCTCTTTCTCTAACAACGGTATAATAATGTGTGATAAATACCTTTCTTTAACAACAAGCACACATACAGAGACTAGCACAAAGTAGCTCATATTGCACCGCAGCCATTAATCAAATAAACGAGAAAGAAGCTCAGTAGCTGTCACCTCCAACCGTAATATATATACCTCGCAGTGATTCCATTCCTGTCACTGTTCACCCTAGTCATTTTTCAGGAACAATGGACCAATTTCGTATTAGCTGCACCCACCTGAATTTCAAATAACTTTGCAATTAACTCTACACTTTGTCCCTCTATCTGAAAATAATACTGCGCTATTATCATGTGTTGTGTTTGAGGTTCGGGGTGAAGATAAGGGCAGGTCTGAGCGACAAATTACTGGTAGATTATTAGTTTTTTTTACAATATGTTACCCTCCATGGTTTAAACTTAAACATTGTGAGATTAGCCAATTGTCAAGCCAACTGTCAACTGTCATGCATAAAGGAAAATCTTTTCAGCCTGATGATGGTTTTTTTGTCTTGTCAATTCTGAGATTATTAAAAACTAATGAAAACGTGGGATTCGAGATATTGAATGCCTATCGATAAAAGCTATTAAGGGAAAATACTCTACAAAAGCCCCTTATCAACTCCACTTTTGCTGCTACTTGATGCATCAAATTGGTAAATGGTTCTGTGAGCAGTCATACGTTATCACGCAGGCAAGCTGTTTCATAATAGTATAAAAAGCAGCAACTATCACTGGGCTAATATTGGCAGCTGACAAATCTCAAGACAAAAGGATTAGTCATGAATGCCATGAGAAAATAAAGCTGGCAATTACTCTTGCCCCTCTGAGGTTTCTCTCTGTGAAAGGTCTAGCAATAAGGTGTTTTCTAGGGAAATAATGCCCCTTTTATTGCCACAATGTATAGTTTCCCAGCTAACGAGAGAAACATTAGCATTCATGTATTAGTCAGCTGAGAAGTATAAAAGGAGGGAATCCTTCCAACTTCATCAAAAGAAGGTAGTTTCCCATCTTGCTGGGATGTTGTGAGTGAGCATTCCTAGAGAAGATTTGAAAACAAGTCGTTACATCTTCAATCTTCCTTCTTTCGCTAATGGATAACCAATAAAACTAAATGGTATTCCTTTCCCTTTCAATTGTGGCTATATACAAAACCGTCGAGGAAATTTGGGGTAAGAGATTCTAGCATTGTAGCCATAAGTTCGGAAGGAGATTACAAGGCCGCGTCATAAACATTATTGTAACTAGGCGTCATTCAGGTCATTTTCAGAAATTGCGTAGGAGTTCACACTATGTCGGCTTTTGGTTTCAATATACATTCAAAGTGTAAATTTTTATATCTGGAAGGAATCGAGTTGTAGGGGATAAATCATGATAAAAAACAAAAGATAGCCGTAAATAAAGATATTGGAGGAAATTAGTGTTCATAAAAAAGGGAACGACAGGGTCTTGTCTAGTATGCAGATTAATGGAACGATGTTATCTTTTGCATACTTTGCTACTCCCTTGTGGCTTTATTTCTTCGCAGTGAAAGTAATAATGTTGCTGGTGACAGTAAAAACAAGGAGTAATGTTGAATCTATACAGTCGATGCAAGTGAAACCGCTCAACTCTTCACAAAACTCTTCTCTCGTATTGGAGAAAACAAACGGAGTATAATGGTAAACACGACCATGTACTCACTACACATACACACACACACACACACGATTGCATGCACAATTCAAGCTTGAAGCTCAGGGAAAAAAGGGAAAGCAAGCGAGTGAGTGGTTTGGTCGGTTTGCTCACTGGGAAAGTCATGCAGACGGAATAAGGTAAGCAGAGGAGAAACACGAAGGAATAGCACATACCAGCATAGACTTTTCAAAGGAACGTAGAATTCTGGACTGGAATTTTCACCAAAATAGATAAAAGTGGCCAAGTGTGGTCGCTTGCATCACGGTGTGCTACTGCAACAACATCTCTCGTCCACGGAGACTCCAGGGAGAAAGTAAACGACTTCGTTGGCTCATGGTAATTTCTTAAATTTTCTTTCAATAGAGAGCTAATACATTTCTTTTCTTCTCAAATCATTTTTCCATTTTCACCCCTTATCCCCCATTGTCCAGGTATTGATTACAGATAGTTATTTTCAGACAATTATTTGCAAGCCCTTATTGTTCGAGAGATTAGCATTGTGAATGCCTGTGTTGATCGGGACCACTCGCTAAAATACTCTATTGTCATAATTGGTCCTTCAGATGAATTCCTCGTCTCTCCTGTGCATCCATGGTTGACAATTGATTCTAGTGATTCTTTTTCTCATTTCAGAGAATTTCCTGTAGGTTTGCAGGTTATTGAGTTGTTTGATCGAAACATTTGGATTATGAAAGGCTGACAAAACCTGGTGAAACATTTCATAGGGCTTTCATATAGCTTCAATCTTGGGTCTTGTTTTTTACGTTACATTTGGTATTTCCCTTTCCGCTGGATTTTCATCATATTACCCTCTATGCCTTTGCATAGTCTACTTGCAGACAGTTCAATATTTCCTTTGTAACTTTTCCCTTATCATAATACCTCTTTACTGCGAATAATAATAATAATACACGAGGATTACACACAAAAAAATCCTTGTGAGATTGAGGAATCCCTTTTACTCAGATTTTTTCTTCTTCATATACCTATATTTATTTCACAACAAGGATTTATAATTTCTTTGTGTCATCAATACAGTTTCCTTTGACATAGCCTTTGTAGGGTTGCACAAGCGGAGAGTTGCTTTTGATTCCAACCTCGATCGTCGAGTTATTATTAGCTTTCCATTGAAAAAAAATTAGTTACATGTAACTTTGTCCTGGATTGCACTGGTATGGAGGTTGTAGTACAAGCCCACATTATAATCAAGTGGTACTAACATAGTGTCACATTGTAACTGGCCAAGTGTGAAACTAGCCTGACTCTTATAGGTATATATGTGTATGAATACATATTCATGCATTTAAAGGAGATATTAGACATTCAGAAAATTATTGAAGAGATTCAGGGAAACTTTCATATTGGTTCTACAGCTAGCCTTGCATACTAACCACTTTCAAGAGAGCGAGAAAGGAGGAGAGTTAAGTGAAAGAAGACTCGCACACATATACTAGCCATAATATCACTGAGTCTGTATACCTCTTTCTCTCATTCTTTCTCTTGCTCTGACCGATTCGGGTGTTTCTCCAGTGTCACCAAAAAAAGGAAGAGGAAGAGCCTCTTTGATCTGCTCATCGAGGCGAAGAAACTAAGCCAAAAGTTGACTAGTGAAGGGAAAAGTGCAGATTCACCGGACTGGATACAATTACTTTTTTTTCTTGGAAAAGCCAGTTTTCCCCACACCAAACTCACAGTTTTCTTTACCCTTTTGTACTTGACTGTGCACACATACACTGATTTAACACGAAAACGAAGAAGAAAAAATCTGACAGTTGCCTTTGCCTTCTTTAACAGAGAGAGTAGAAGTAGCCAGTGGTAAACAAAAAACAACGTGGCATGGAAACAGCAAATAGACCAGAAATCGGTAGCTTGTGGGCTTGAAGAAAACCAAAAAAACAAGGGATATACACACAAATGAGACAAAAAAACACATTTTTTTTGTGAAAGCGGTTCTCCTAGAATGACATGATGTTAGCCCTTCTCTTCTATTTCCCGATTACATCAATTTTCATACATGCATTCGTACAATTATAGAGCGGAGATTCACAGAAGACAAGTGGGGAGATTGCGTTTTTTTAAATTGAAAACCTGCTGAGACTCCAGATTATCCTTGTATCGTGCAGAGATGGGAGTCAACCAGAGTGCTATGCGAAAGCATCACATTAAACATGATGAAGAAGGTATGTTCGCCACTTTTATTATTTCTTTATGTCTATCCCCTTATCCCATGGTGGAACGTGGCTATTATATTACCCCTTGCTTCACATTCTTTCCCTTGAATATCATCATCATAAACTGGAAAATGCGCTTTTAACACTTATATAAAAATCCTTTATGCCGTTTGTTAGCTCACAATGTGAGATAGTCATACTTGTGTGTTTTTCATTTTTCTCGTCCAAAAAACCTCGCAACATTTTCCACACATATGCTTTGATGATTCCAAAGAGCAAAAAAAGATATATGAGCTTGAAACACTGAATTGCCTGCTTCGTTTGCTTGAATGAATTCTCAGATGTCTCCATTTTCTTCATATTTATTCCTTATCAACTTTTGATGCATGACCTCTTGACTGCCTCCTGATGTATTTTCCTTGTTACATCAAGATGAATGATTTCTATTTTTTCTCTCTCTCCATCCAACTCACTGACTACTATTTCTACTTTTATATGTTCATGCGTTCCTACAAACAACCCAATTTCCCTCAATGGGAATGTATTGGTGAAGGTGGTGTCGACTGATTTCTCCATTATCGGTGGAAAGGAAATGTTACATTCAGATAGAAAGTCTTTGTAAGTTGATTCACCTGATTCTCGAGGGCCAAATCAATGAATGCTGGGCAGAGTGTCAGTCAGAGAATGAAAAGCAACACCAATACCAATAAATGTCTCTACCTTGTCTCTAGCTTTCCATCAACTGTGGATGGATGCATTCCGCTTCGTGAAAACTTTTTTCCCCTGGCTTCTCATACACGCTCCCATGTGAAAGGGTATCGATGAAAAGAAAGTAGATGGGAACTGTATAGTCGATATAAAGCTAAATTTTCCAGATGCTAAATTTCTCTGAAGCGATGAATACATTTAGTTTTTTATATAGCAAGTTGACTGTAAAATTACAAAATATTATTCATACATTCCAAGGCTGTAAACCAATTACAGTATACATATAGTAAAAAGCAGCATGTTGTTGGCTTTAGACTCAGAATATGAAAACATTCCCCGTGTTTCATATCTTGCCCCAGATAGCCAGCTGCACGATCACAAATTATTAATTAGTTATGTAGATTGTAGGTCTCCCATAGTATATACTTTTTAGAGTAGGGTTAACCAAGCATGAAAGTTTTTTCTGGTGAAAAAACACGCAAAAACTCCTTCACCTCTAGCATGTGATACGGCATAATGTTGTGCAAAGGGAAGTAATTGTAAGGCTGTAAGATCTTGAAAATATCAAACCTTGGTCAGCAACAATACACACATGTACTTTATTTCCCAAAGAAAGTTGTCTAGAAGAAATGCAGTGTGGTTCATCAGATAAAAGTGTAAATCTCTGTCAATCTTGTTTTGTGGTGAAATGTACACGCTTTCCACTCTGAAAAATTTACTTCAAAAACAAGTTCACCTAAGAAGGGAAAAAAAGTTTCTCTCGAGGAGAATAATACGAGGAAGAAAAATGATGAACAAGAAACGCTACAATATTTCATTTCATCTGGTTTCACAAAGAAACATTATGTGCATCCCTCTCTCCCAGTGAAAATTTATACTCGACACACACCAGTCATTATACATATTGGATTACTTAGAGAAAACCCATGTTTCACTTAGAGTTGGCTTTTCCCAAGAAACGCACTTCTTTTGTTACCAATTTTCTCCCCTTCTCTTTTTTGTTCTCTCTTTCACCTGCATTTTATTCACTTTACACCTGGCTGCCTTGTTGTGTTGCGATAAAAATAATGGGATTTGAATGATGTGAGCATGACAATAATGTTCTTATCCACCTTGTGCGATCTCGCAGTTGTATAAAAAAGTAAGCATACGCCGACGGCCGTAAATATATACAGCCTATTTCTCTACAATATTTTAGTATGTCATCTTATATGTGTAGTGGATAAAAGGATGTTATTCTATTGTTCAAAAGTGAGAGAAAAAAAACATCCTTTATTGACTTGCTTACGTTTGCCGACTTGTTTTTCCTGACTATTGTTGTTGCTCGTATTTCTCTGGCTTAAGGTATGGAAACCGGAAGAGACAGCTCTCCAGATGAATCCGTTTGATATAAATCCATGATCCTGAAAAAAAACTAAACTCTTCCTTTTTGTGTACTCTGATATCACTAAAATATCATCGTTTTTCTCGACTGTTTAAAAAAATGAGACAACTTTCCCTATCATAAAAAAGATACAACTGCTGGCTGTATTTCATCCACTTTTATTCGCCCCATTTATCTCTCTACTCTGCTTTCATCCATTTACACTGTGGGGTATCAAGTTACCCAAGTCTGAAATTGCAGTTATCCTATAGTGGATTATGTGGGGAGGAGAACTTTTCTAAGTAAAAACACTAATGTTTATTTGGTTGAGGAAAACAAGAAAAATTGGTATGGAATTAATTTCGTTTTTGCAAGCTTGCATAGCAGAAATGCAAAAAAAACATTTTAGTCCAGGTATTGTAAATATTTAATCATGTTTAGTTTTTTCCCTCGAACATCCAATGTACAATAAATTAGCATTTATTATTTATCAGAAAGTAATTCTTCAAGTGGATGCATTTGGATGCCAAGAACTGTTTAAACTTTCTGGAATAGAATTGCTGGAGACGTCGGGGCTACTTATTCAATTGTGCAACCATCAATTACGGGTTATAAGAAAACTTTATGAATTTCGAAGTGACTTGAACTTGGAGCGCAAAATAAGATTAGTTCATAGCCACAGAGAGCTAGATAGTTAAACTTTTTTCTGCCCACTGGGGATACATTGAAGTACGTAATTGCGAAATGCACAGAAGTTTCAAATTTTAAATCTCTTGCCTAAGTAGGCAATTGCAGATGTGGGCGTCAGCTTCACCTTTAAAAAATCCAAAACATGTTTAACCTTTTGGCAGTCTTAGTCAATCAATTCAATCACAACGGTCAATATCCAACTAACCATTTCGATCCAAACCGAGTTTCTGGCGCTAGTTCAAGCTAGTTGGCATACCATTTAACGGTATACTACGTGTACAGTGTTGGGAAAAGTGATTTCTTTTTAAATTACTAAGAAAAGACAGACCACACTACCACATAACTTTGTTGTACCGCTACCCTAGCTAACACGCTTTTCATGGATGAATACCCTGCAGCCATTAAGAGGCTGAGACTACGAGTTCGTAAAAAGTATTCCCTCTCTAGACTCTGGAAGGAGGAGAATCGTGTCGAGCTTATCGAGTTTTTCCCTGTTTGATAAGCTATAAGATGCTATATCTTAGATTTTTCTTGCTGAAAATTTGTTATAATGGATATGGCTAGGCAGAGAATGATGTAAAGCTTCATACGTGATGATATGATATTAAACTCATCTCGAATCAGTAAAGCGGAAGAAGGGAAGGGATTATTCGTGTCAACTCATATTATTCATTACATCAAGGCTCTGGGAACTCCAACCGTCTTGAGTTTCTTGGGAAGAAAGTCATCTTCCGAAATGTACATTTTTCTTGTCATTCATTTTGAAACGAGAGACTTGTGTTTTTTGAAGCATGATTGCATTTATATACACGTCTACTCCGCGATTTGTCTATTTCACTAGAGTTCCTTCTCCCTCTCGAAATGTTGTTATCATGGAGAGACGACATATATGTGACGGTTACAAGGAATCGTAAAGTTTTCTCAGGCATACCCCATAATAATATATTACTAGACAGAGTCAAACCAACTCTCACTGATTATATCCCCAAGAAATAAGGAGCTAAAAGCTCATATCTAGACGCATATTATGCTGATGTGAATCTTCTCGTCGGAAATCTTGCGTAGCCTAATGAAGTTAATTATCTGTGAAACATTGTTTTATTTCTGGGAAACAATGAGCAGCGTGCTGATCAACCGCCCATCAAGCAAGACAACTTGGGCGATATCGATCAGTGTAAATTAATAAAGAGTCTGAGCAATATTCACCCTCTGACGTATCATGTTTCCTGGAAAAAATAAAATAAAAAATCCACCTTCATTTCAGATCATATTGAGCTAGAGTTTTTCGGTACTCTTATCAAGAACATTCGGATTCTTTCTCCTCCTCCTTTGGGGAAATTGATTGTAAAAGCTAGTGTTACACGAGAGAAAAGGGCTAGATATACTATCGCATCATCATCAACAACATCACGGTCAGGTAAGAATGGAAAGATATGTAGGAAAATGAGACAGAGTGGGAAGATGTCAGGGAATAGAGAAGTTTTTCCCTCCTACTAAACTCATTCATCCCGAGGCAAGAGAAAGATTCCAATTCTCCCTTCACACGGAGAGGAGGAGTTGGTTCCCCGTATTAAAAAGACGAACCTGTCCTTCCTCCTATAAGAAAAATAACGAAGCGACTAGTAGAGTAATAACATTTAGTCAGTTATAAAAAACGGCCATAGTACTTTCCAACTTCACTCTTGCCTAAACTCTCTTCCCCTTGCAAGAAAAATAAAAATACTGCCTATCATGTGTTGTGGATTAAGGGAAAACGGAGGAAAGCGACTCTTCAAATGAAGAAATCAAACAGATCATTCCTTCCCCCGTAGGAGCTAATAGTGGAGTGCATGTAACCCGGTAAAATTGCATTGCATGGGCTGATAACGAAGATGCTCTTTCAGATAGATAAACCAGGTAGAGGATATTGATGTAACGGTTCTTTCAATGTGAGAGAAAGGGAGAGGAAATGAAAGCTGTAATGTTGCAGTTTCAAAGAAGTTGCTATTTCTTCATTCTGCATGTAAAAGGTAGAAGGAGCATCAATGACTTTATGCAGTGTTTCACAGGATGCACAAAGGTTTTTGTAAAGTCCTTGTGGATATTTTATACACACGTATCCAGTTGCAAATGTATATTGGGTGGTGGGAATATGGGAAAAGAAAGAGGCTAAAGTACCTTTTGAAAAAAAGAGAGCAGTAGTGCTCCTGGTGGTGGTTGTTGTTTGTTGGAAAAGTATACAGTGGAAAAAGTGAAATGTACTCATTGTCTGTGGCAGGCGTGTAGATAAAGTAAGTATATGTGGAATGAACGGATGGATGGCTCAATCCACTTGGCTATTTTTGCTCTTTCCCCTTTCCTCATTCACATTGGTATACTTGAGTGGAAGACGAGTCGAGTGCTTCGCTTTCATAATAAACTATACATTCAGCCGTCTCAAAAATCCCTTTACAATTCCCAGCTCCCAACTGATTCGCCCATTTTCTCTCTACTTTCATTTCGCTTATGAAAAAGCAGAAAATCCGCTGGGGACGTTGTTACATTATGTGGGCGATGTGAGAAACCTAATAGCTCACCAAATACTCAAAAATGATGAAGGCATATACATTATGGATGTTCATATCAGGCGAAAATGAGAACAAAAAAAGAGGTTGTCACTTTGTCAAAAGTAATTGTACTTTTGGAAAGGGTTCCATTATTCTTTAAAATTAAAAGCGGAGAGTGCGTCACCACACTACAATGTAATCTAGAAAAAAAGAAAGGTTTTGGCAAACGGAAATAGTGCCTAACTTGGATGATCTTTTTATAGAGAGGGATTACCATCCTTGGCTGGCGAAATTGCTGACGAAATCCATAACAAGAAAGTGCAGCAGTTTGTACTTAATTACTGAGGATGAATGACATGGAAAAATATTTCCATAATTCAACCCTCTTGATATCTATCAGAGATAGGTATAATTTCACTCCTTGTGATCCATCAACTTGTTAGCAAGGGACTTTATCATGGAGGGCCATTACTCTACAAAAACATAGTTACGTTTTCCCCCGAGAGTAAAAGTTATGGTTACGAGAGGCATTAGCATCAACGGGCTCTTCATGTGCTTGAAATTCCGGTAGCAAACGAGGAAGCTTGTGATGAAAAAAGCTAATCTGGATACAAGCATAATAAGTTTCAGAGGCACACTTTAATACCAACTGTTTCAAAACCAGAACTGTAATGGCGCCAGTCAAGTGGAAAAATCCTCTTTCAACTTGCACCATATCATTATTGTTCCACCACATATTATTAATGGGAGTTGTTGTACTCTTTCAACTGCAATTACACACATTTTGAGAGAGAGAGAGAGAGGAAAAAGGCTTCACCAAATATTGGCACACGGACCATGAACTCCAATTCATCAGTATCAGTGCCTCTCACCAACTTTCCACTTTGCAATCATGAACATCTGTTTTCTTTTGTCTTTTTCCTCATCAAGAAAAGTTTTCGAGGTGAGGTGAGAGGGGAGTACTGGACTTGTAATTAATTTTACAATAGTCATATTTAACACTGCTCAAAAGGAAAGTTAGACTTGCTCAGTGTAGCAATATTATTATGAGGAATGGAGAAAGCATAATAATATTATTGTCTAGGTTGAATTTTCCTTTTTGATACAAAAAACACATCCTGTCGCTATTACCTCAATCGATCATTGTCGCATTCCCCCGTGTTCTCCTTTTATTGAGCGTTACATAAGGAAGCACTTTCCGTGAGAGAATTGCCGTGCAATGCTCGTGAAAAATTCTAAGGAAAAATGCGATTCCCCGTTATATTCCTATCATAAAAAAGAGATGCTATTAAGCCTCATTTTTATGAGCGCTGTAGAGTTCCCAGTCTGCTAATAACATTCCTCCAGTTTTTTCCCCTTCCCACGCAGTGTGAAATACCATACCTACCTTGTTCACTTGTTGTACGTCTCAACAACAAGGTGGAAATCCATATTTGGGGGAGACACGTTTTGCATCATGTATCAATATTACCCATGTTGATATTCACATTTTCCTTGAGTAACTCATGTGTACAAGGCTTTATCTAAGAGCTCTCTACCACTTTCACCTTCTGTGGCGTCGTCGTCGTCGAGCCCACCTGGAATAAAAGGCGTGTATAAGAGAGAACAAAGGCTGGGAAGAAAAAGATAGGATCAAAGCTTCAACTTCTCTACTGTTTTATTGTAGTCACTCTATCCTACTTTACAGTTATGATGACGCCAGGCTTTGATTAGTGAAGAGTAAGATGTATTTTTATACACTCCTCATAGATATGTAAACATACATACATTCATTCTTATAATAATAATATATAAAATAATTCTTCATCGATTGCCTCCCCTCTCTCCTTTATGCTGTTTGATTTAATTCTTCTGGGTTCACATGAGTAGCAAAAAGCCTTTTTCCTCTTTGCCACACCTCCACTGACCGAATTCCATTAAATTATCATCGAGCATTTTCTCCTCTTTGTAAGGGAAGACCTTAATCTTTAGCCGAGTGAAAAAGCACATTCCCATTTCAAAGAAGAATTGATCGCTAGTTTCGTCTACCCAAAGGGTTTGTTTACTTTTTCATAAATCTTGAGAGAGAGAGAAAAACGGAGCGAACGGGAATACTAGGCTTTTTCTGAAGTCGGTGGACGAGCGAGCACAGGGTGAGGTCATTGATTATATAATTGTGCTAATGCAAAAGGCAAAGTTTACTTTGACGCCATGTGTAGAGAATAATAATATGATATATCACAATGCGGGCAAAATATTGCAGGCAAATATTCCGGAAAATTGGATTGCTTCGATTGGGTCACACATATGTACATAGTACATACGATGTGGGGAAAAACGTGTGTTTTTTCAAGTGTTTGAGTTTCCTGGATATGAGCAAAAAACGGCTTTGTATTCCCAGTCCGACTCGCCTCATCGTGTTTACACAAGCATGAATCCCATATTATGTAAATTCATAAGGCCATGATTTATGATTTACGTGTAAATGGGCATTATGGACATGGAGAACGGATAGAGTTGTGAATCAACAAGATTTCTTTTCCTATGTACCGTGTAGTCGAAAAGGAGGATATGTAAAATAACGTATGTATTTCACGAGGAAAAATAACACCATCAAAAAGGCTTACCCGTCTGGAAAAAGAAGTGCAATCATTGAAACGGAATAATGATGATTTAGATTTTCCACTTTCCAAGACACTTTTTTGACAATCCTCTTAAAGGTAATAATAACAATAATAATAACAAACCGATTATTTTATTTATATATGCTCTTGTGTGCGGGCCAACTCTCGAAGTCTAATAACCATCTCCAAAAGAACCCACACGCCACACACTTCTCCTCCATTTACTTTCTCGATAAGGAATACATTTGCTATCACAAACTAGAGAAAAATACCTCCTACACGGATTCCGTCTGACTTATTGACTGATGATGGTAACTTTCTGGGGAAGGGTAGACGTAAGTGGTTTTACGCGATTCAGGTGAATTTTGTATAAACAAGATTCACCATTTTCTCCACAATACCTGTTAACTTATTATTTATGGCATATTAAACGGCTACAATACCTGGAAATGATCCTTGAGCATAATATCATTTTCATTTTGCATCATACGCCAGTTATTTAGTTCGCCATATACAATGATTACGACGATAACAACGACGTGAGCAGGAATTCCATTACTTGCTCAATGAGATGGAACAAACAATGCTTTAGCTGGAGGAACGATGTGTGAGATGCATAAAATTTCAATTGTATTTCACCTCCATTTCCTTGCACGGTGGCATGTGTGCTTCTCCCACTTTATTTGACTAATTTTGTCGATGAATACGTAGCACTCTGGTGTGCTGCTCCAGTAGCGAAAGTAAACTTGGTACACTTCGATGATATTCATGCATGATATATACACCATGAGAGTCTAATGTTTGCGTTCATCCGAGAATCCTTCCTGGAACCCGTCTGCTCCTCACTAAAGTCTTTTAAATAAGCGAGGATCCCTCCTAAAACATTTCCTGCGTTTTGTTATCACAGTGCCACTCTCTATCTGGGATTGCCGACATTTCCATGAAATCGTACAATTTAATATGTCAACTATCCTGGCTAAGTGCTCTGCGGAGTTGGGTCGCTATAGGAGCCATAAGCTCATCATAAGATAAGGACAAGGACGATTTGGCTGCTGTGGTTGAAACATTTTACTCTCACTCTCACTCTCCTCCACTCTACCGCCTTTCCCACACCTACCCTCTTAAAACCCTATGGAAAGAGTAGAAGCAAATATTTAATTTAATTTGAAATGGCCATTTGTGACGACTTTTATGGTCCTAGTCCACGACCACTCTCCCAGTGTGTTTACGAGGGGATTTTATTCGACAATGGAATGACAGAAGAGGACAAGACGCTCACGACAAATATGAACTTGTGCGAATATCCTGTTCCCTGGATCCAATCACAATTTATGATATAAAATATATGTCACAATATGACACTAAAAGCAGGTCCTCGAAAATCCAGATTCCACGAATCAATTGGAATGAATGCATGTGTAGGATTTTCATCTTAACTTTGTTATCGTGTAATCATGTGTGGCAAAGAATGGAGTTGATTATATTTTTCAATTTTTCCTCTCCCTTTCCCTCCCTTTCCCTCCCTCCATGAGTCGCTCACTAATTACGTATTCAATACAGCCAAGGTTGCTCCTCTCATGCTTGAATGTGATCTGCTCAGTGGGCTTCTATGATTTCAGACTTTATACATCCTTGCCCTGCAAGGTTTCCCATTCTACTACTCTTTCCCTCCCTTCTTCTATTAATATTTATTGACTTTGTCGAATAATAGATGGGATTGAGAATGAGAAAATGTTTATTTAGCTGAGAGTTGAAGAGTGATCCTTTCAAATATCTTTTTTCCTATTAGATTTAGATGACAATTCGTAGGAAAAAATCACGTCTTGACTCCTAAAATCTCCTCTGTCCTGATTTTCAATTAGCTAGAAAGCTTCTACGAGAAGAATGCTTTGGTGAAAAAGCTTTAATGAGGAGGATAAAGTCGGGGAAAATAGGGAATCTACATAACATCATGATCAAGATACTTACGCCAAGAATTTTTCAACAAAACTAGCCATTTAAACGAGAAAAGAGTTCAGCTAAGCGGAAAAGACCCTCTGTTATGGATCATGCCATGGCTAATTAGAAATATGGGAAGGTATATCAACCCGAGGTGGCTCCACCTTCCAAAAGCAAACTTACCCTGTACTCTCATTATCTTGCACTTTAATGCAATGGAGGAGTAATTTATCTTCGTGATATCGCTCCCTGCATCACGGTAAAAATTCCATATGATGTAAAAAGTTGATCTAAAGTAAACCTCTGCATTGAAAAAGTTTGTTTTAAGGGATGACTTTAAATCACTACATTACTTGTGACACTCCCTTGGCAGACTTTTTTTCTTTCCTTTCCACAGATAAGTGGATCACAAATGAAAGCCGATGATAGAAGTGGGGGAAGGAAGAAAAGTATGAGTTTGTCTAGGAGCAGATTTGATGGTGATAAAGTTGGAAGATGAATTATGGTTTTCGCAACTTGAAACGCTGCAAGATAATTAACTTATAAGCAGAGCCGAACCGATGTCCCATGTTTGTTTCGATATTTCTCAACGTTTTTTCTCTCTCCTCAATGATAAGGGAGGAAAGAGTTTCGAAGAAATGCAAACAAAGAGACAGCCCACAGAGACAATAATGGTTGGTGGCAGAGAGAAAAATGAAAGTAGACAGGGGAGGGAAAGCCTACTTTTTTCTTCTTTCTTTGGTATACTGCGTAATATGCAGAAGAAAAAATAGTTTATCTCAATACACAAGTAATAACATTATGCTTTTGCGTGAGAGGAAAGCTTACTCCACCTTAAATTAGCTTAGTAACTTGTTATTTGTCAAGTAATTAGTATTTTCATTCCTTCTTCAACTTTTGTGTGTTTGTGTAGCCTTGCAATTTTTTTCTTCTGCTCACGATTCTCTTTTTCTCTTACAGTTAATTTCGACCACTTCCAAATTCTCCGCGCCATTGGGAAAGGAAGTTTTGGCAAGGTTGGTAAAGTTTTTTTCTAGCAATTCTGGGGAGACGAAAGTTTTTGCGTGTGTTCGTGTGTCAGGTTTAAATTTTGTACCGTTAAATTTTTTATTCTCCCTTCTAATTTCCCGCCTGATAACTTTCTGGCATCAATGAACGTAATAGAGGGGTATCATATGGTGGTTATTTTTTAAATTCCTATTCGAGGTCTCCCTCCTGTGGCATTATTTTTTGTTTAAAAATCATCATTCTTAAAACTTAAAATAAATTGCTTTCTGTCACAGGAAAAGTGAAGAACAAGTTTCTCGCTTCAATCTCATTTCTCAGCAATAATCCATTGCATCAAAGCTTGCTTAATCAAAGATAAACGATCTTTCTCTCTCCGCTTCTTTGACAGCTTGCATACTTGCTATTCATGGGAGGTTGTTGATAAAAAAAAGAAAATCCTTCAAGTTTCTTGCCCACGGTGGTGAAGTGATAAAAACGGAACATTTTCCTCTATTACGTTTGTTCGCTCACATAAACAGATTTATTTGGGAGAAAGTGGAAACGTGTGGCTATCACTGTAACTTTTTTTTCCGGCGAACCATCACACATTCATTCTGCACACATAGGATTTTACTTAGACCGTGTCTTCTCGTCCTCTATATTACGATTACGATGCGCTCAACCAAACGAATAATTTCGACAAGGCGAAAAAGGCGTAGTATCCTGGCTCTCTATAAGAGCAAGACACATATTGCAATATTTACGTGAACTAGATTCCCTAGTGTTGAAAAAAAAATCGATAGTGTACATCTAATTCATTATTTTGGTAGCTTTGGAGTGACAGGATAAAATAATTTTCCCGCTTTCTCCCCATCTCTCTGTCTTAGCCTTTAAGTCAAAGGTAATGAATGCCATGAAGGAGTGATTTAAATGAAATATAGAGGCACTTGGGAGAATACCTCGTGATTGAGGGGAAAAACAAGGATGCTGATTTATCAGGGAAATAAATATTCATGAAGTTTGTGATTCTTACGTACTCGATTTCGAAATGCTAGTCAGCATGATGTCGTACCTCGGGTACAAATGAACATTTCCCTTTTTCTCGAATATCAAAAAGACAAAAAGTTGACTCTTTTTTGCCACTCTCATCTAGATATTGTCACTCTTTTATCGTTTGTTATTCCCAGTGTCAAATCGTTTAGCAGTTTGTAGATCTACTTGAAGAGCTGGAGGGGTCAAAGCGAGAGCGTGCAAGAACCATGACATGAATTTTGAGGTTAATGGTGTTGATGAGGTTGAATAGAAATGAGTTTCTCCGTCTGCCCCTAGCGAGCTAGCTCGTACGTATGTTATATTTTTGTGGCAAAAAAGAAGAAGAAAAAATTCGGGAAAAAGGGAAGAAAAGAACGATTTGAAGTTTTATCATGTTATTACGTCTCCGCACAATACATTCTAAGTGGAATCCTTGCATATTCTCAAACTTTTCTACAATGCGACGACGAGTGGATACTTGATCATGCTTGATCATGATTCACTCTTTGTAGATCTGCAATAAGAATTTTTTATATACAAACTTCCGTTCCGTTTTGATTGCAAATATGCTTCAGGCTACAAACGGAAAAAAGTGTCGACTCTGCTAAAAAAAAAATTGTTGGATACTCCTTGAAGATATAAATTCCACTGTGGATTTTCTTGGCTAATACAGTCTGAACAATGTGAATAAGACAGGGTTGTTTTTTGACGCTGACTTTATTTTGGTGTATGACCAAAAAAAGAGCTCACTAGTATCTAAGGCCACTTGATTATACTTTACTAACTACACAATCAAATATCATTTATCACCTTTAGAATAGCCTGTAATAACAAAAAGCAGATTT
>JAHZNA010001948.1:0-11095 GCA_027743935.1 Sinodicranocentrus sp. ZH6
CTCCAAGCCAATAATAACGCTAACGGCGAGCGAATCACCTCCAAGCCAATAATAATGCTAACGGCGAGCGAATCATCTCCAAGCCCATAATAACGCTAACGGCGAGCGAATCATCTCAGAGCCCATAATAACGCTAACGGCGAGCGAATCATCTCCAAGCCCATAATAACGCTTACGGCGAGTGTATCTAAACTTCTTCACTATTTATACAATATATTACTGCATGAGTATGTGAGTGAGTGTGGACCGACCGGACAGAATACCCGAGAGTATCATGTGTTAAATACAGCATGTAATATCTTTTACCATGCCATGCAATACTTTACTGTTTAATTACGTTTGGCAAATATAATAATACTAGGTGTCATTTCTTTTCTTATATTTTTTATACAGCAGACTGAGGGTCCTAAAAAACTTAATGAGGTCATTTAAATTAAAACAAATATTTTCTAACGTTGTCCAGATCAAATGCGGGAACCAAACGAGCGGTTTCGACGTTTATTTATTCTTTATGAGGCTTAATTAATATATTGTGAAAGACAATAAAATATAAAATTAATTTAGATATCATATTCAGCATTGTTTTAAAAAATCGTTTTGAAAATTGTTTTAAAAATGGCTTCAAAGAAAATAATTGTACAATATTAACAGCTTAAAAACTATTTGCAATCACTTAAGCTTACTTTGGATTGACCATTTAAATGTTAAGTTATTTTTTTATCCAAAAATAATATTAAAAAATCTTGGAATGGAGTTCTTTAATTAAAAACACCTGTAATTTTAGCTCACAAACTCACAACGTAATGCACAAGACACTTAAATGAACTAAAAGTTAATATTTATTAGTAATATTAATTCAAACTTACTAATTTAACAATTTAAATTATAATAAAAATAAGGTTACTCCTTCGATCATTCTGTAGTACAAGAATAAGTGTTTGGGCTCGAGCTTTTTCTTTTGTTATTTAATGCACGTTTTGTTATTTAAACTTACCGCTTTAAAGAATCCCCAAAGAATATACTTTATGTGCAAGTGTACATATGTAGGAACCAAGCAGTCCATACGCTTACTATACAATATAATACAATTCAATACTAAGAGTATGTAAATTAATTTTCAAATAACCACTAAAATTTATACGTATGATAGAATTATTCGAAACTTTACACACTATTCGCAATATTAGTTTAGTATGTCAGATCAAAAATAGTTTGGTGATAATACAATAATTCATTGAAAAATGATAATATAAATCAAGTATATCTTGTTTGGTAATACTGAGGATACATATGCAAATGGATAGAAACTAAGTATATCATACGTGCGTGTACCGTATTCATTCATTCATATCATTCCCGTCGTCATTTATTCTTCAGTCAATTTCTCATCCTATGGGGGAGGGTTCCAAAAAAATTGACGACGAGGCGTCATTCCCGTCGTCATTTGTTCGTCATCGAATTTTTGATAAGGTGAGGGGTCCCAATAAATTTGACACCTAGGTGTTATTCTTTGTTTTTTATTTGTGCGATTAGTGCATAACCGTCTTTCTAGTATTTTAATATACTAAGGTACCCAATTAAAAACTAAGAAAATACTTTAAAATAAATCTTGTCTGTAGCTTTTTGTATTTTATAACATATATTCATGACAAATCAGGATTTACAAAACAGGGTGACGAAGTAACCACTAGTTGACGTTGATGGTTTATAAGAAAAATAATTTTGTGCGACTTTCCTCTTAGGAAGGGTTCTGGCTGGTTCTTGAAAAGGGCGTTGGCTGGTGTTAATAATAGCTATTAGATAATAATAAAGTACAACGTCATTTTAAAAAGGTGTAAAAGGTCATTGAAAGACTTGGAAAAGGTTTTTAAATACTTCTTTATCGAAAATCATGAATTGTGTATTTTGGTGGATGGAGCAAGAATGTTAAAAGACATTTGTATGATTTAGACATTTGATTATGTCATGAGCTGAGTATAACCCATCAATAAAAACCAAACATTATAATATCATGCATCCACGCAGCTTGTGTTTAATGCTCTTGTTCGACAAGGTCATGCAAAATGAAGATCATTAGAATAACAATCATCCTTCTTATGTACATTAGTAAATATGACTTGTGCTTGAATAAAAGTTAATCAAATATAGTATCCGTAATACACGTAAATAATATATGTACGTCTGCACTATTTATTTGCAACATTGGAAATATTTGAGAATTCTTAACCTATGCAATTATTTTCTCGTCCTTTATTAATACTCAACAACTGAAAACAGAGACCTCAAAGGTGAACTTGGAAAATTGTTGTGCATAATTTGCACATTTCAACTCATGCTAGCATGTCCGCTCATTTTTAGCTTCCTGTTTTGGACATCTGGTCAGCGTCTTTATTATTAATGAAGCCATAGTACTGTTGTATTTTCATATGCATTTATTCATTTTGTTTCAGCTTATGCATTTGTTATGTTTTTAAGTCGAATTTTACAACATTTTTATGATCAGAAAGGATAAAAACAGATTATATTTGCCTTTTACAAGTTTATTTTATTACAGTCAGCAGTATAATACTCTGCTGTGCAACGATATGCATTTTTTTTAGCTCTGGTGTATTTTCTGCTCGAGTTTTTTTGCTCCACAAGTGGGCTTGCGAAATGCAGAGCAATGGGAACATTCTTCAGCTTAATTGATGGCAGATGGGAAAAAAGGCTACTTGCAAAGACCATACAGTGTGGTAAGCTTGGAGCAGGGAAATATTCGCCGTTGAAAGATGAGCAAAAGAAGGTTTAGAGCTTGGGCTGAAGTGGAAATGTTACATGTTTCATGTTTTTCCGGTCCGCCTAACTTTTCAACGATAACATATGTGCCATTTCCCTTGGCTGATATTACGGTACAAAGAGTATTTGCCGTGAAGCTCTCTTTTTGTTGCAGGGATATTACGAGCAGAATGTTGGCTGTTGACATGTTGACTGCATAATCAATTTTTTACCCCTTTTTACACAACATACCTTGAAATGTGTTGTTCGCTTTGAAGTTTTTGTATTTGTACAACTTCTCCAAACTCAAAGCTGATCATTCGTTTTCTGATTTCTACCACGTTCAACTTCAATTTTTTCTCACTCATCAGATCATGTCATCATCCTCTACGTCTCGAATAAGTAAACAGGAAGTCAAAATGGCCAGTTCATCATTGGATATATATTCAGATGAGGTAACTCAAATATGTAAATAACTATCAAATATTTACACCCGTATAATCTTTCAACAACTTACATAGCGATTCAATTATGGACTATTTTTGAGTGTAAATGTGTGTGGAAATTGTATTGAATGCCGTCATCATTCCTTTTCCTTTCTTATCTCTTCAAAACAAGAGTTGCATGTTAATTAAATATTGATTTATACACTAACAGTCATTTTCAAAATGAATGCAATAAACATTTACAAAACGTACTTGTCGTATTTATGAAAGAAAATAAATAAATAAAATCATTTTTGATATCCTTACAGATCCTAATTCTTGTCCGGAAGTACTTGAAAAATGACGACTTGCTCAAATTGCGTCTTATTTCAAAAATCTGCAAAACTACTGTGGATAAAATTTGTGAAGACACATTAAAAACTTGGGGGCGTACCTCTTATGGTAGTAAAGGAAATTTTGAACTATGTCCAGTCACATTTTACAGATCTGAAAAAATTCAAGAATTTCTCCAGCATATGCAAACTCATCCTGGAAATCCATTCGTTGGAAGGAGCCTTACTCTCGTTTCGGGAGACTGCCCAGACCCGCCAATATTTTGGAATAGTGTGGTTATACTTTTAAAACGATTTGGGAATCACATTAAAAAACTCACTTTGGGAACAATGTCGCCGCCCTCACAGGATAGTTTCTTGTTTGGTCCTGAGCTTTATAGAATTTTGAAATACGTTCCATTCATCAAGGAATTAAGCATAGTCGGTGATAATCGATATTCAAACTGGATCATTCCTCTAAACGTGGTCGACATTGAAGTGCATCCGGTTCTTGAGCAGCTTGAATATGCCACAGTTGTAGTTTTACAGGATTCTGGAACTGCGGCAGACAACACACTTCAAATTCTTATCAAAACCTGTAAACATCCAGAGAAATTGACACATTTGAATATTCACAGCATCCCAAAATATCTTCCAAGTGCCCTCCCAAATGTTAAAGTGATCCATGGAAATTTCTCAAGTGAGGAATTGGGACATAGTCGGAAATAACGGATGGTCCTTAACTGAACTTTGGGGTCAGAAAGGAAAGCATGTGATTCCCTTCAAGCTAGACATCATCCATAAATTCCAATCAACTTTGTGCAAACTCCGACTTGACTCAGTTGATTACACTGGCCAACATTCCAAAGAAAAGATTTACTTACCAGTTTTAAAAAAACTGAAAATTAAATATAATCACTGTGAGCCTATACCCGTTGATTGTTTTTCGGAGCTTAAAACCCTCGAGGAGTTTATTTTAACCGACTTCGATCCTCAAAGTTTGAAACCTGGTAGTTGTGAAACTCCGCCTGAGATTACAGTAATAGGTAACATGTACAAATCCAACATTTGGAATGTGCTTATAAATCTGAAGATATTTCGCATTAATTATAAAATATATCGACGAAAACTTCATGAATGATGGATGATATTAAATTGTAATACATTGGATTTTATGACTTTTATCAACTGAAATGAAAAAAACTCAAGAATTATGTAAACATTTAAAACAAACTACAAAAATAATTTTGTTTCTAGAGTTCAAATAAATTTACGTTTCATTACGTGAAAAATTATGCATCACTGTAAGCTTAAATTTTTAAAACTAAAGATATTCAATGATTCCAATCCAATTTGCGCATTACTAACAGCAATAGTCGTAAATGCAATGGGATAAATTGCATGAATGGTTTAAAAATATACATGGGAAGAATTATGAGGGGCAAAATTAAACAGATGGAGATGACGATGGATATTTGCAGTACCCTGCGTATATTATCTTGTAATGCTTTTGTAGGAGGTGATAGTGAATTTTGATATTGAATTTCAACCTGGTATATTTATTTTCTAGTTCAGAGGATTCACTAATGGGCTGCTGGGGTGTGCAAGACAAACAAAGGAAGTGGTTCAAGTATGGATCATAAAAAATACAGGGCCAGGATTTCCGTCAGTTCACTCACAATGTTTCATTCATTTATTTTCATTTTCTTCTCTCATGCCATTAAACGTCTGGGGTGTTGATCTATTCGGTGATATTAAGGATTTATCCGCGACAAGAGGGGGAAAAACAAGAGCCGAACGATTTTTAAGACTGGTAAACTAAAATTTAAAAGAAGTTGTAGTTTGATCTATTGGTTCTGGAAACAAGTTCTCAGAATTGCAAATGGACAGAGTTTAATTTTCCCCACCATTTTTGCTGATTACCCCTTATCGTCGGTCTCATTAACACAGTGCATACATGAAATACCAAAAATATTAAGGATATATGTTTAATGTAATCATTCTAATTTATTTTCATCATGTTAGGAAATGTATTTAAACATTCGTTTCAAATCTTTTTACGCGATGTTTTCCACAAAGTTGGACAAATTACATTTTATAAGTATATTATTGCAATACAGAAACACATATTACAATATTACAAATCCTTCATTTGTCCTGATTATTATAATCCTTATTTCGCTGTATTAAATGATTTTGAACGTGCCTAACTTTCACTGTGCGATAGTGAAACTCGGCTCCACATATTTTACACCAATACCACTTTTCTCCAGTATGCCCAAAAAGGTGAAAAAACAACCCCTCCTTAGTTAAGAATGTTCTCCTGCAAAAGGCACAAGGGAAAGATTTTCCAGAGTGAATCTTCATGTGACGGTTGAGACTTGATGGGTCTGAATAATATGCACGGCAGACCTTGCATTGATGATGTTTTTCTCTAGTGTGGGTGCTCATGTGGGAGTTCACTTCCCTTTTGGTAAAGAATGTTCTACCACACAGCTCACATTTATGGTTTTTATATCTCCTCTTTTGTGTTTCCTTTGTTGATGCGTGCTAAGACTGTACAATAACTTAAATCCTTGTCCACAAATGTCACATTTGTACAATTTTAAATTGGCATGGATAACATTATGCCTACGAAGACTATCAGCGCGATTAAATCCCTTTCCACATTCACCACAGGAATATGGCTTTTCTCCAGTGTGAGTTTTAACGTGTAAAAAGAGGTTTGAAGATGTGCCAAATCGTACATGGCAAACTGAGCACTGATAAGGTTTCTCCTTGGTGTGGGATGTAGTGTGACAATTTAGTTCCTGTTTAGTGAAGAATGCTTTATTGCACATTACACACTTATGTTTTTTCTCACTTCTCGTGTGCAACTTCCGATGTCCGCGGAGACAATCAGCGGATTTAAATGTTTTCTCACAAATGTCACATTTATAAAGTCTCAATGTAGTGTGAGTAAAGGCATGTGACCGGAGTAAACACGTGGACCCGAATCGTTTCCCGCATTTCATACAAGGGTACGGTTTCTCCCCAGTGTGAGTTCTAACATGTTTGTTCAGAGAACCAAAGGTGTAAAATTTTGCTTCACAAATTGTGCAAGGGATGCGCTTTATTCCTATGTGAATTCTTTTGTGTATTAGCAGGCTCGTCGAGGTAGGATAAGACTTTCCACATATATCACATTTTAGTGGATCTTCTGCTTTACCTAAATGAACTTTTTTGTGTTCCAGGATATCAAATTTAGTTGGAAAACTGTCCCCACAAGAGACACATAAAAATATTTTGCCAGTATTACTGTGCACCCGCTTCAGATGCAGGCGACGTTGGTTCGAGGTAGTGAATTCTCGCTGACAAATTTTACACGAGAATGGTTTTTCTCTAATATGAGTTCTGAGGTGACGCTCTAATTCAGAACTAATTGGAAATCTTTTATTACAAAAGAAACAATCAAAAGTTCTCTCCTTTTCTTTATAAGTAGATTTCATGTTTTTGGCTGCAAGAAGCACACTATCTTCAAGTTTTTTTAGCAACACAACACAGTCAAAATTCATTTTCAATGTTTTCTTAAACATGATTACTTTCAAATGAAATTTTCATTCAAAATCAGACCTGTAAGCACACTTATTGTGAGCGCGAATAACTTCACATTAAAGCTACGACTTTTGTATTTTTGACGGTTGCTGAAAATGTGTTGTGTCCTGTGTTTGGTGAAAATAACACTGATATTGTGAACAAAAAGGAAGACTGTTTTCAATTCAGGGATATTTTTTATGTGTATAGGTATTAGAAGAACTCATTTTCAGGCAAACAGGTACCTTCTAGAATTAACGCAAGTAGGTGTGCACTTGTGCACCTGGTGAAAAATACATGATCTCTTCATAACTTAATGTATTGACTGCAAGAAGAAAATGCTATTGAGTGTAAAATGTGGTAGGGTGTTTGCTCATTGAAAACTATGGTAAAAACAGGTTTCCAAGACTCATCTTGCATTGTGTATTTTTCCATCCTTCAACTATTACCAATCATTCCTGCCAGCACTTCACTGAATTGAGCACAGCAGAGCAGTATAATACATTCTTTGAAAGTAGCCAACCCTCCTTTTTATATTTACAATAGCCAAGAAATGAGAGAGCAGGTGCGTGTTTGGGATGGGATGTTTTCTTACAACTTCTGAGAATGCACCTGTCGTCACAAAAGTGAAAAGAAATATTCATGCGCACTTGCAATTCACATCCAGTTCCCTCCAGTCAACTATGTGAAGCAGAATCACAACACTGAACTCTCAGTTTAATACAAATATTAAAATTTCTGACGTTCGGAATTTCCGTAGCTTTCGACAAGAATTGTGGTTTTCCAATTTACGATAATCTTTTGGTTTTATTAATCTGTACGATATCAACAGCTTTAGAAATAAGGTTCAGACATGAGAAAACTAAATGAACCTATAAAGTGTGCTGTTTGCAAAAAGTCCTTTTGGCAAAAAGACAATTACCAACAACATATGAAGCTGCATAAAGAAACTCTCAAAACATCCTTCGAGTGCATATTTTGTAAGAAATGTTTTCCAGCCAAGGCACGACTAACCATGCACATGAGAGTGCACAATGGCGAAAAACCTTTCAAATGTGATTTGTGTGAGAAAGCATTTTCACAAAAAAATTCTTTACAACTTCACAAGAAAAGACATGCTGGTGTTAGACCATATAGCTGTGAATTTTGTGAAAAACGTTTCCTCACAAGTGATAAGCAGTTTACTCACTTACGAACCCATATTGGCGAAAAGCCTTACGAATGTACTATTTGCCAACGCCCGTTCAGCGACCAGTCGGGTCTTAGACAACATTACAGAGTGCACACGAAAGAAAAACCCTACAAGTGTAAGTTATGTGGTAAATGTTTTTCTCGGACATGTAGCTTGACCAGTCATTTCAGACGCCACGAACAAACAGTTGAACGAAAATACAAATGCGAATTGTGCGAAAAAGCCTATGCGACAAAATGGCAACTCACTCAGCACTCCAAACCTCCCAGATAAACCATATCAACAGTCATCAAGCAACTCATGCTGAAAAACTACCTTACAATTGCATTTTTTGCAATAAAGGTTTTTCTCAAAAATACCAATTTTATTTGCATCTTAGAAAGCACATTGAAGAAAAGCAACATATTTGCAAATTTGGATGCGGAATGGAATTCTACACTCTTGATCTAGTGACGGCACATCACAGTAGCCATACGGGAATCAAAAACTTTAAGTGTGAAAATTGTGAGAATTCTTTTTTTACGCGGCCTAGACTCTGGGCTCATAAGAAAAGTTGTTCATAAAATGCTTGAAAAGATAAAAAATGCTGAGAAAAGAACGAGTTAAAGTTAAAAGAAGAGATAAAAAAATAAAAAATAGGATTGATAGTAAATATGCAGGAGTATCAGGGTAATATAAAATAGGATTGATAGTAAATATGCAGGAGTATCAGGGTGATGAAAAGGGGAAAATAAAAGACTCACATATCTGTGAATCCCATCCCATCCCCAAATTCCAATTCTCCTCTTGAGTTGAGAATCTCTTTGCTCTTGACAAGTTACAGTTCGCTACATGTGAAGCAATTGAAAAGTTAGAAAAGAGGAGGAATTCCGCGCGTATGTATTTTATAATATTACCTTATATCTCCATGTTAATCTCTAGACAGGTTTTATGCACAACTTATCACTATAACTTATTAGGGCTTTGAAAATGGGTCGGCTTGTACGTATTCATTGAAAGGAAATTCCGAGACAAGTTTCGGTAATCATGCTTGCATTGAGTATTTGTGTATGCCTGTATATCCTTGAACCTTTTTTTGGTGAACACCTTTCCTGTCTTTTTCTTGAATACCCTGACTGAACTGGAAAGTAAGTATCTTTTCCATTCTGTGCCGAGGAATGAGCAACATCTACGTAGTCTTAAAATCAGTCCAAAGTAATTTCGTCTTGGGCTGGCAGAAATATATTACATCACGAAGGAACAAATACAATTGTCTGAATTGAAGGTAAAATCATACATGTTTTCTATTCACCAAATCAGTTTAACTTCTAGCACTAATTGGACAACATATTTTCTCAGCAACCTCTAAAATTTCTTTTATTCATTTATAACTTTTTTTAGTGAAAGAATTAGCTTTGAACTTTGATTGTTTTCAGGAAAACATGACTTGCAAGAACAAAATTTCGGAAAGGTAAACAAAACCCCAAGCTAATCGAAGACAACATATCTGGGAGTGCTTTTTCTGCAAAAAGGTGTACTTCCTAAGAAGTCAACTAGAATATCACTACAACCAACACACAGGATAAAAGCCATATCAGTTTAAAATATGCGAAAAGGCATTCCCCCATACTTCCACTAGAGGCGACCATGAAAAGCGGCATGCAAACGTGAAAAACTTTAAATGTGAAACTTGTTCAAAATCATTTTTTACCCAGAGTAGTCTCAAAGTTCATCAAAGAACCCACACCAATGAACGACCGTTTTCCTGTCAAATTTGTGAAAAATCTTTTTCCTTGAAGGGCAATCTACTCCAACATCATCGCTCAATGCACACTACGCAAAAACGGTGTTTTGAGTGCGAAATTTGCAGCAAAAAGTTTTCTGCAACAAGTAGTTTATACATCCATGTGAGATCTCATACAGGAGAAAAGCATATTCTTGCTCAATATGTGATTGTCCTTTGATATTTTATAAATATCTTCAACACCAAGGGAATGGCTTCTATTTCCCCATATGTTCGGAAACTTGCTAGTATTTGTTAAGACTTTTGATTGGTTCTGATATTAGTAGACGAGTTATAACTATGTCTATTGCAACTGTTGTTGGGATCATTCCTGGAGATTATGGGATCTGGAACAGCAGGAAGAAGTAATGCATCAAGAAGGATATACCGGTATACTGCATTGCATTTCATTGGGACGGCTCCATTGCTGTGACCGGTTACAACATTTATCGTATTTTTGATAAATAAATATTTAAAGATAATCTGTGAAATTCCTTGTATATATATGCTCTAATTTGTATATTTGGCCTTGTAGTGGAATGGACTCATTTGTTCGAGTTTGGGACTAACGAACTGGAAGCTGTATAATGTTCTTTGAAGGTCATATGAAGGCAGTGTACGGACAGGGTCGACTGTTCACCAAAGTAATGTGAATCACATTATGTGATTGGATCTTTCCTCAGATGTGGAGTACATTTTTACTAGCTCATTCGATAGAACTTTTAAAATCTGGGATATCCCTACTAAAATTCATTCGATATTCAGATATGCATTCTGTTTTATACTATTCCAAAAATGCAAAATAAATCCCTCATATTTGTTTTATATGCTGAAGGTCAAATTTGTTTATAATGCATGCGTGAAGCGGAAATTGCTTTCCAAGCAAATAAATGAATCCTCGCACAAGCAATTATTCATAAATCACGGTTTATTCAAGTAAATCCTTAAGCCCATTGATAATTTTGTTCTGAGTTTTCGGTTTATAGTCCCAAAAGGATTCCCAAGATGGCATTCTAATTGGTGGCTTATCAGATTCTATCGTCAAGATACTTCTTAG
>JAHZNA010001949.1:0-28476 GCA_027743935.1 Sinodicranocentrus sp. ZH6
CACCGAAGAAATGGTACCACCGAAATATTGGTTCCGTAGATTAAATGACCACCGAAATAACGCCGCCGAAATAATGTCCGGCCGAAAAGCTTGTCACCGGACCGGAGTCCTAAACCCCGTCACGCAGCTGGGAAAGAAATTCTAACACTTTCAGTAGGGCTCTGCAAGTCTGAAGTGAAGTTACTTGCATTCCTTTGGATACCTTTTCGTATGCTGATCTGGTTGACAACGTTGACGCTCTTTTGTCCAATAACATTTTACCCGATGAGCAAAACTCATCAAAATTTTAGGATTTCTTATAGCCATATGCACAAAAATGTATGCATGATAGTCCCTTGCATGATAGTCTTGATCGTGATGCAGTAAAGTATTTTTGATTTCCCTCATAGGAATCGACAAATAATAATACCTATCACATTCAACTTCCTGTCACGATATTATTAAATTTGATCTCCATCAAAATCCCACGGTAATAAAGGGGTTTAATAATGTAGAAAATGTGTGCAACAAATTTCACCCATTGGGAAATTCTAGTCACAACCTTTCTTAAGAGCGTTTAAATCAGGTTCTTAAATTTCCTTTATAGCTATTTCCATCTGCCTTCCAACCAAAAATCCTGCATATAATAATAATACCCTCTGCAAGAAAAATGACTGCAAGATTTTGCATGACTTGTGCTTTACTTTGTACATTTTTTCTGTATAAAATCATCGGAGAAGAAATGTTTTTATGAAAATTTCACCCAGATTTCTCGTTAGTTGATGTAAGAATTTCTCTTCAGTTTTTTAGTTTAAAAAGCCCAGGTAGAAAGTGAGACAAGAAAGCTAGTTGAAATTCTACAGATGCTTGTTCAAGTATGCAGAGAGAATGAAAGTCGAATGTTTGCATGCGATACGCTCCACGAGTATTTTTTTATGTCAAATTGCATCATTATATATTCTTCCACGAGCCTTCTTGGAGGACACGTTGTTCATTATAAAAGACTTTGCTGTATAGCCATTGTATTATGTGGCTAGCTGTACAAGTAAACTTTCTGAAACATGAATAAATACCGAATTTACTATAAGTAGACCAACCAACAATAAGCTGGCTAAACCATTTTAGGAGAGAAAAAACTAACTCTAGAATGTTCCCTCAATGTTAGTCAAAATAAAATGAAACCTTACATTACTTGTTTGGGAAAAGTAGAACGTATAAACTCACTTTACAAATAATACTGCTCATCTCCTCATTATTCTAACCATAATTATAGTCGGAGAAAGTTAATATCTAGCATGGAACGAGACTCCCGCATTGTAGGTATACCCATTGACTTAATTTATGCTTTATAATAATAATGTGTAAAAAAAGTCTCATAAAGTGTCTTCCAAATGAAAACTCAAATTGTAATATGAGTGCTAGGTAGAGACACTTTTGAAAATCAACTTAAATAAAGTAGAAAACTATTTGCCTCCATTTTGTGGACGACAATATGTGAAAATACATTTTTCTTTTGAGTCAGAAACTTTTTTCCATAGTATTTTCTTTCTTCTCGTTCATAAATAAAATAGAAGATGCTGGTCACATATTCTGAGAAAATGTATCAGGCGAAAGTTTGCAGATTTCTCTCTCATCAAAATCGAGAATTCTATCTTTCGCTAAGCCTCAACACATCTGGCTCTGAGTGATAGTCAGTTTTTTTTCCTTTCCTGAGTCAGCATATAAAATGTCATGCACAGATCCAATATCCTGCTATTCCTTCATGATTCTTCCTTGATTTCAAACCCAACATCAAGAATATTCAACCTTTACACTTTTCATTCTGCTCTGCTAGTTTCATTGTGTTCAATCGGAGTGAAAAAGAAAATTATGCATCCGTTAAGACCAATAAAAGAATGTAAAATGGATAAAAACCGGAGAATAATCTAAAATGAGATCTCTTTTGAAAAACAACTTTCCTATCTATCCCCACTTCCCAAGCCTTGCTGTCGTATGGTAAATCCAACAAAACATGGTAGGCGGATTTAACTTGTCCATACAATTTATTTTGGAAAGTTTGAGCACACAAGAAATGAAGATTTGAAGACAAAGCCAAAAGAGTAAATCAACAAGCTACTTGTTCACATTGTGAATAGTCATATAGACCTCATGTATTTTCACTCATTTCCCTTTGTACTCTCAACTGCCCTTTATGTACATACTTGGGTTTGATCTTGTCTCATTCTCAGTAGGAAATTAGGTGGGGTAGGGGGCCTGCCTTAAATTCATACTCTCATTGATCACGTCGCATCTAATCAAGACAGAGGAAAGTTTGAGGCGAGAGCAACATATATAGTGAGTGAGCTTTGTGTGGTTCACGCTCACTTTGTAAATGAAAGATGCTTTCTCTTTTCTCCTCTTTTTCACTGTACACTTAAAGTGGACCACATTATTCTCTGGTAGACATTTTTTCTTCGTTAGAAGACTTTCCTTTATATATCCCTTTTTGTATCTTTCCTCAAAATATCACTTCTTTCATAGGCTAATATACTTTTTTTCCACAGCAGTTGTCCAAGTCCTTTTAATTGACTGCTGTGCCTCTTGTATGTAGCTCAAGTCCCTTGAGGGGAACAGAGCCTATCTACCGCAACTCTCGCTGACAATACAATACGCACATAGTCATTTAACATCGTCATGTGTTTTCTCTGTATGAGTAGAGCGCTCATATATCTAAGCCATTAAATTATATGGAGCTTAAAGATATGTCCACTGTTCATGGACAAAAAGAGAGACGCAATATGTGGGCATGACGTGATAGATAGACTAGTTTTGAAACCATTTACGCGGATATGTCGACAACATCTAGCAGGCTGACAATTTGAAAAGCTCAGTGTTACAGAAGTCACGCAAAGGGAGATCCACATGCTACAGTTAATTCCGCAGTTGAGAGCAGGCACATGACAAAATATAGACTGATGTGGAAAATAATAGAGCACTTCTCTAAATGATGATGATGACAGTGTGCTAGTGTGCAATCATTGCACTTGTTCTTCCTCTTTTTCAACTTTCTTTCAACAGTCGCGAGAGCTATCCCTTCCTCCTTTTTTATCTCTTTCGTTTAATAAAGCTCAATCCGAGAAGAGCAAATCCCATCTAATAGATTGGGGTAAAAATGATAAATAAATGATTTGCATACACACCCTAAAATAGAAACTCATATGGGAGACCGGCGTCTAATATGCATATAAATTAATGCGATTTTTCCCTCTCACTCTTTCTCCGCTTTGACAAAAAAGGCTTGCATTATTAGCCATTACTTCTGTACACAAAATAGACCTTGCCAAAAAAAACTCTGTCACCCTGAGAGTATATTAGAACGAGGCAGCAACCACCTGATAAATTTCCAGCTACGAGGCCGATCACATACATTATGCAATAATATAAGTTTGTCGTAAACAGGGAAAGTATATACAGTCACTCATGGACAAGTGTACATGTCCACAGGAAAATATAAAGCAAAGGGGAACAAGCACATTCTTCAAAAAGCAACAAGGCTCTCACACTGAGCAGCTGTAAGTAATTGCTGTGCATGCAATAGGATACTATAGGATTTTTATAGAGATAGAAAGAAAAAAAACTTTCATTTCTTCTCCAATCCACTCTCTAGCTCATTTCATTGCATGCTTTTACTCCATGTCTCAGCTCCGTCAACACATCATGCGTTTCCTCTCACTAGTGGAATGTTCGAGTGCACGTTTAACCGAGTACAACCCACTTCATTTTCATTGTTGCTTCCTTCAACACCATCATCGACATGAGGAAACTTGAGCTGAGGTCTTATACTCTCTGCACAAGTGGCAGTTTCCAACACACGTTGGATGGATACATTACAAGTTCCGAAAGAAGATAAAAGGGCACAGGAAGCCTTTTACATTTACTTGCATGGGAAATCACAGCAAGCTAACCTATTACTTTGATTGCTAAAGATACTCCTACAAAATTTAACTTCATCCAAAACTGGCGGAAATGGTCCCTCGGTATACAACCCCTTTGTACACATATTTCTCATAATATCGAGCGGAATCCTATGACAAATCTACAAAGGAATAGTACAAGAGGCTACAAAAGAGGTGCTGGTTAGCTGAAGCAGATCAACTAGCACTCTCTGGTGTGCTATTCCCCTCGGTCACAAGTTGCCACAGTGCTTACTGTGACTTCGTGACCATCCTCGTAGAAAGTGAGGGTACAAAGATAAAAAGGACGTGTGAGAAGAGCTATCTCGAGAATTTCACCATGTACTAGTACACGCTTCACAAAACAGTCAGTTTTTCCACTACCCCACTAATATAAAGTTGGAAGAGTTAGGAGGCATTAGTAGAGAGTGTTGCCTTTGCATCAGTTTGTTTGAACATTTGCTGCAAACAATATTCAAGGTGGAGTGCAATAATACTTAAGATATCCATCTAGATTAAGTGTTTCGCAAAACGCAGAGAGACTGTTAGAAGAAGGGATTGCATTCTTTTGTGTATGTATATGCAACCATGTTATATATTTAATCTCCTTCATGGTGTACAATTATGAGGAGGGATGTGAGCCAGCTAAATAAAATGGATTTAAAACTTTTCCAGTTTAGTATTCCCTAAAGCAAGGAGAAAAAACAAGAAATGCAAACTTGAGTGTTATCCTTAACACATTATAACATAGTTTTCGGCATCACGTTTTTCGCTCCACTTTCGAGGAGAAAAACTAAGAAAAAAATAAAGACATTGAATGAAAAGGGTTATCATAATAGCAATAGATATACATCTCGTAAAACTTTCAGACAAAAAAGTAATTCCCTGAAATTGTATGATGAGCATCAAAAATCTTTTTAAAAAATCTTTCCCATCTATCCTCCCTCAGAAGCTTCTCGAATATCTCATAGATATCTCACGTCGTCTCATATATAAATATATATTTTTAGGAGGTTTCCTAGTACATATTATTTAAGGTTTTTTTTTGTTTCGGGCGGATTGCCAATTTCCAAGTTGTTTAGACGTTTGAGGTTTTACGATTTATTTAAATATTCTCTCCCGTAATGTTTACCTTTACAGCTAAAAGTACCCTAACTCCTTTACATGCTCCATAAAAACTGCGCTAAACTGACAAGCAGTATTAGTTCCGAGATAATATCGGACAGTGTTTATTTTAACTCGTGTCGTATCTGTGTTTAAGGTGTCATTTAGAGAACACGTTCAGTTATAATGGGCAGCGGTATATATTTCTTGACTTTTTACAACTCAAAAAAACTGTATTTAGCCATATATTATATGCCGGATTCCCGATTACACTGATAATTATCAAATAGCATATCTTTTCAAAGGAGTTTCCTTAAAATCCCATTACATTATAAGTAGGCCAAAGAGAAGATTAGATGGAAAAGCTTCCCTAACCTTTACAATCAGCTCTGAGCTAAGTCTCAACACGAAAGGAAGAATATTATCGTGATTCGAATCTTTCCATTTGTGTATCATCATTCATTCTGTCTGTAATGATTTCCCTCGTTCATTTCCTAAGTTTTCCCAGTCATGTTGAAACGAGACTGTATTATTACTGTAATAAATGCTGCAACTGCGACATATTGTTTTAATGGATACTACGAGTCAGACAAAGTTCGCCGAATCGATGACATTTTATGCCTTCTCGAAATCTCATAAAGCACATTAAAATACATTTATCGCACACCAGGAAGAGAAAGGCTTTGTGTATTCGAGAGCAACATGACAAAGAGTTGTGGAGTGGGATGAATTACACGAATTTCGCATTCAAGTGCGTTGTTTCACAGCTAGATAATATCACAAAATCACATGCGTTCATAGATTTATAACTGGAATGCATGTATTATTTTATACTCTTCATGCCGGGCGGCAACAATGATGAAGCGATCTGGAAGCCAATTTTTCTCATTTTCTCTTCGCATTGTGACTCTATTCCGTACTTTTCCCTAATATGCAGTGACGCTTTGTTTTCCTACTCGTAAAAAGCAAGGAGCTGGTGCAGGATTTTCAATAAAACAGTACTCGCATTCGCATCTCATGTACCTAATTTCACCAAGACTAATGGATTCTCGGAATATTTCTAATGGGTAGGATTTGTTGAGCTAGTGAGCCGGATCAGCCGTTCCTTCAAATAAGCATGATTTACACTCAAAGTTAATCCAATTCTCCAGGTTTGGGTGTGGTTAAGCTCGATGATAGGATGTGGGTGCGTCACATTACATTAACTCAACTATGTCAAAGAGAACATCACAAATTTCTGCAAACTGCGGTGAATTCATCAAACTTTGGAAGAAACACTGTGAAATTGTAATACTAATTAATTCCGAGATATATATTGTTTCTGTTATTGCATTGCTGAACACGTTTAACGCGTGGTAAGAGACCCATCGGCAAATCACTTTTGTACGAAGGATTTCCCGTTATATCCAAACGAAACCAGCACAATAAACATTGGAAATTTATATTATGCATTCAACAGATTTCGTTTCAAGGTGAGTCCCCAGCAGGAAAATGGAATAGCAGGTCAACCGAAAGCCTTTTCATGTGTGTGTACACAGCCTAGAAATTCTGTCTCGTCTGCATGTCATCCATAATTCATTAAAGTGCATTCAAGCGTAATATTGAATCAAATGTGTTTGTTTTAAACTGAAAGTTATACCCTTACCCAACGTCTATAAAGCAGCTGGGATTTTATTTTTTTATGAAAAAAAGTATAAAAATACGTCGAATTTTGCTCCATACTTATTACTTTAAAACTGAAAACAATTTTACACTTAACAATTTCTACTTTTTTAAATACAGTAAACACAAGGTAAAGACTAAGGAATATATTTTCACAGTGTATAACGACATAATAAATCTAAGTAAAAAGATCGCTTATACAACAGACCCACATCTTGGTGTTTCCTTTCTAACGGAGAAAAACAAACATGAGCGTAAAAATACGGGCTATTTATAGTCACACGGAATTTCCCCTATTTTTTACAAACGTCGCCTCTCTATTTCTATCCCTTTTGGTGGTATGACACTAAAGCAAATAAAAGAAACTGAGAAATGGGTTAGGAGAGTCAGAAAAAATCTTCACGTAAACATCCGTCAAACTCACTAAAGAACAACACAACCTGCCGTCCCAGAGGTCAAGTTAACGAGGAGATTCACTTCCGGAAATATTCCATCCAGGAAAACAACCATTGTCTCGCCTTATTCCGAAAATCCCCCTATCCCCATGAATTGTATTGTTTGGAGTACAGCACAATAATGTTTTTGCACTGTCGACCTAAATCTGCGAAACGAAAACATGAGACCAATCTAACCTCCAAGTCTTCAACATGGTTTACCCATTTAGTGCAAACGGCTCCCAAAAGGTTACAAAAGCTTATGTACAAACAGGTCGGAAAATGCAAAAAAAGAGATTTATAGCGCGACACGAACGTTTAGTCGTTATCAAGTACGATTTCTTCTTAAGTCAACATTCCCTCTTTCCCTTTGCTCAGGTTGATAGCGGGCTAAATAAATGTAAATGAATAATGATCCTGCCCTGCACATTTACAATGTTTTCCATGTAGAAAGGTCTTTGAACGAAAATCCCGGAAAAACATCTCCACCCAAAGAAATAATAAACAAGTCGTCATTATGTTGACTTGAAAGCGTCGCTAATGTACATATACATAAGCTAAAACGTTCTCCGTATCTTTAAAATAACCCGCTCACCTGCAATTTTACTCTCTACCTCAGCACTAACTCTAAAGCTTGTGATTTTTATAGAGATCATTATTTTCTTGTATTCACCGGAACTTCTTTGTTTGACGTCGAGTGAAGTTAGGAGAAGCATGAAATCTCATTCACTTCACTCGCATACGCCGCAAAAAATCTCAGAAAAAAGTAAATGATCCCTTTCAAGCTTTATTCTTATATACATTATACATCATAAAACTACACTTGTAGAAAACAACCTACCTACGTTTATGGAAGTTTTGTAGAGCTCTGAAAACGCTTTGAATTTTCCGCAACACGTAATCTTACTTAATCACCGGTTTTGTAGTCAAAACTACCTCCAAAAATACTATTTCCAAGGAAGAAGGCTACATATAATACCAAGCATCTTTAATGGATCACATCTCAGTTCCCACTCCTTTAATATTTTATCATCGAAAGACGCTTAAAGTTTAGAATGCGAAGGGAGCTGGAATACATAAGAAAAAGGGGATGAGCCACCTTGATGCATCATTTATTACAACCACGCAGAACACCTGTAGCTCTCCCAAACACCACTAGGGTAGAGTCATTAATAATAATCAAAACGATGTGAACTTTCTCATTCTCCAATAACTCCATGATTTTATTCGTATCATCGCACTCACCAAGCTGTAGTGCTAAACATAGAGAGTTAACTCAAGCTACGAAATGATAGAGGAAGGGAAAGTTACTGCGGTGAAAATTACAGGATAAAGAAAACTGCGAAAGTAATCAATTCGGGGGAGGTCGGTTGGCACAAAAAAATTGCTAGGCATTGCCAAGTAATGCGTATAGCGGATATTTCTATTCTGGTCGTGGAAAAACAGGCTGTAAATTAGTTAAAGTGTAACGTACGTACGCTGTTGAAGCAGAGTACGTCATCAGACACCCCAACATATTCCCGTATGGCGTTTCCCGATGAGAAAACAGTGTTGATAGGAGGAACTACATTACCTAAATTGAATGAACCCATTATAGGACTCATACTTATGTCTATACTAAGAATGTAGTTTCTTAGTTTCGGTAAAGGTTTCACAATACAAGGATAGCGTATTAAGTGAAAAAACTCTTTCCTAAGGAATACCCTTTTTGTAGACAAATTACGCCTTCAAAAAGTCCCTTTATTATAGAATATGGGGAATATAGAAATCGTCCTTGCGGAATGACAAGCTAACAAAAGAAAAGTAAGCAAGAATCTAAAAAAGAATGAGAAAATGGGGTAGCTCTCTGAAACAAAATCATTTAAAGTCGTTTTGACTTTCTTTCTCTCGAATGAGTGAAAAAAGCAAGAGTTCGTTTGGGAGCTACAAGCTGTAAGGAAATTGATTAACGAAGTATGAAGTAGTTTGTGAAGGTAGATAATCACTGTTTTTCATAATGATGGGATGATGGCGGAAGGACATATGGCTTAGGTATATGCACGATTGTCTGAGTTATAATGTGTAGAAATGAAAAATGAGGGAAAGTCTACTATTGAGTAAATATTGGGAGAAGTTATATGCATATAATCGTATTTCTGCTGTATGCCTGTATGATACATTTCTCAACATACGGTTTTTTCCAGATATTTTCAGACTCACGGAGAGTATACATGCAATCAGGAAATATTACTTGTGAACTTTTTCCTTTCATCTTGAAGAACTGTGAATGAATAAAGAATATGTGCTCAGGATTTGATTAAAACCGAATGCAATCGGCTTCCATTGAAGGAACTTGTATGACGTATTATCAAAATAATATGCTGACAGACATGTCATTTACCACTTTCTTTTATGACTGATTAAAAGTATTTATTATTCCTTATCAGGAAAAATGCAGCGCAGCTCTCAAACTCAAATCAACATTAACCAAGTAGATTTTTTATCCTCATGTCAAGAGTTCTTGCTATGTATTGGAATTGCAAAACATTAAAAAATGTGGTATATTCGTACATTTATACAAGAGCTGTATATGTATAATATTAGAAAATATGTATCATCTGAAGAGATACTTGATGATCATTTTTCTTCAAAAGTATAAAAGAGTATGGGCGGGTGAGCTCTTCTTTCCAGCTCGGAAATATGTAAGCGCATATGCTTATAATATGGAAATGGGAAGACAGCAGGCAACTCACGTTTACCATTTCCTTTACGTGATTTTTCATCTCCTTTCTCTGGATTTTCTGCAATGATGAGCAATGAGAATTCAAATAAATTTCCAAGGGAAAAAGACTTTTCTATCTAGTTTCTACACATTTGAGAGACACAAGAGCCTAAAACTTCCTTCCTCCCTTTTTGATTATATCCTCTTTGGAAATAGTCTTTATTTATACACCGACATGTGCTCTGGTGAATATTCATGTTTTATTATCAGCCAGCCATTGTCGAAAAGATATATTGTGAGTTTAGGAAAACTCATTGTACCATTGAAAAGACCAAACATGGCGGAAATGGATAGAAAAATTGCAATGAAATTTTTCCTCTCGTCATACCCCATTTTAGTCACTTTACTTCATGCATAAATGTATGAGCGTCAGCGGAACAAAAAACCATAATATGCTTTGCTTTTTGATTTTCAAAGGAAATAAATATCTTGAGCATATAGAAAAGTGGTATTTTAAAAATAAAGCCGCAAAACATGGAACCAAGCCTTTTTACTTTTCCACAAAACAACCACGTCTACTCATTCATACACCATTTCACAGACAGGTAATTGGTAATTTCAAGTATACAAAAACCCTTTGCCAACTAACGAGAAGATTGTTGGTGGATAATTAGAAGGGAAAACTTCTATCAACATTGGATCCTTCACTTGTATTAATTTTGGGAGAAAGCTTCCTTCCAAAAAGTTCATGCTAACTGTTATTATTAGTAAAAAGAAGTGAACACTTCCCTTTATCTTTTCCCTCTGAGGAGAAAACATGCAGACTTTGGAAACTTTATGTGGATTCCTCTCGCTTGTTACTTATTGGTGAATTTCTTTAATAAGGCTTTGCATAGAAGAGGTATTACGGCCGTCAAGAGGAAACTTTTTCCACATTTAACGAGATTGGAATGAGAAGGAACGCGTTGTTTACGTCAAGATTTTGCGGAATATTATGTTATTCGAAACTTTTTCCTCGTGATAAAGTTCCGTGTTACCTTATTTGGCTTTCTCTCACGTTACCTTTAGGGTGGGTTCGAAAAGATTATTGGACTTGGGAGAGGGAGGCATGGAAAGAGCGAGAGAAACTCTGAAATAAGTATGTATTTGGTTGCATGCGATTCACAAGTAAAAAATATACAAAGAACATTTATTAACTGTGAGAAAAGCTTTTTCCTGAGCTGCCCTACCAGCAACACATCCCCTATTACAGTTTGAGTTATGGGATATACCCAGAAACTCCTTACGCTACATTAAACACCACTTAAATGTGTCCGTAACCGCTTAACAAATAACATTAGCTGGAGTACATCAACCAACTGCCAAGGATTACTTATGCCTGTCTATTAATTAATTTGAAGGGTAGTACTTTTAGACTTTTACACGTGAGTTTCACACAAGTTCAAAATGCACTTCCCCATATAGTATAACACTGGTGGGTGGAGAATTCAGAGATCAATTGTTGAGAAAAGTGTTAAATAAGTCTGTTGTAAATACGCGCTGTCATTAATTGGAGCATAACAAAAGAATAAATGAACTCTTGTGCGTTTCTAAGCAGGAAATAATACAATTTTACTGATTTATACTGAACAACGCTTTTAAAATCGTTGCGAGCTTTGGCATTAGCCCAGAAACTCATTTGCACGAAACAAAATTGACTTTGAAAGTTTCGTATGAAGCACGACTAGTGTTAACCCTGCCTTCTTTGACATTAAAAGGAAACATAATTTGAGTCTAAAATGCGAGCTTTCACACAGAGACGTGCGTCAACAAAAACCCATTCCGTAGTTCCAGCTAGTTTTCCGAGTCCTTGAGAGTATATAGGTAATGAAACTAAATTTCGGATGGAACCAGATGAAACCAATAATATAACAATATTATCTAACGTGCTCAAATGCCAGGAGCAATCATGCGAGCTTTTACAATCGAAAAAATCTACGTATGCACATGTAATTTAATAAAAGGGTTATAGTGGTATGCCATGGATATCGTAATAATGTTGCTGCTAGCGTACAAAAGATTAAAGTGGAACAAAAAGGTCCTTCATGTAAGATTCGATATCATCAAAAACATCCTGTATTCGTTCCACAATCCCTTCAATATTGTCAGTATAAAAGTTCAAACGAGGATGAATTCGTTACATAGTGCAAAATCATGCACTTATATGTATTTGCTCACTTTACAGTTCCCTATTGGCAGAATCACAGTTGAAATTCATAGCAGTATCATTGTCATGGCCCATATACAAGTGGTTATTACACGTCAACTTATAGAAATGCTCTTGAAATAAGTGACAGTGGGATTTATCTTGCCACACATGCTCATCCCTGTTGAATCTTTGCAAAGGATCTTGATCATATTCAGAGCTTTCCTTTTAATAGCTCTCATTTTCTCGTTAACTCATTAATTGTGTATATATATTACACTATAGTACATCTACAGCATAGGATAATAAGTTATATACGAGATTTTTCTAACGGTTTTATCATATGTCATTCACCACTTTGAAAAGGTCTAACCTCCGATTACAATCATAGGTCCTTGTTTTAATTGAGTGAATCTACTCAGGATAATAGGATACTGTATATCTTTCTATTTTACAAGCTAGCAATGAACCCGACACATGCTCATCCCTGTTGAATCTTTGCAAAGGATCTTGATCATATTCAGAGCTTTCCTTTTAACAGCTCTCATTTTCTCGTTAACTCATTAATACTAGTACATCTACAGCATAGGATAATAAGTTATATACGAGATTGTTCTAACGGTTTTATCATATGTCATTCACCACTTTGAGAAGGTCAAACCTCCGATTACAATCATAGGTCCTTGTTTTAATTGAGTGAATCTACTCAGGATAATAGGATACTGTATATCTTTCTATTTTACAAGCTAGCAATGAACCCGTACAGTAAACCTGTTTCGTATTTCACTAGAAATTATCTAACACATCGTAAACCGGAAATTTCATGTTAAGCAGAGATTGAACCTTTAAAACACAAACGATTAGCTATAAAACGTAGAGAACATATGGAGACCAGCAAAACACGAGGGATGGAAAAGGATCTGCATAAGAATTGGAATTTTAGGAGATTTGAAAGAAAAGCAAGAATCCACTTTCTCTCCTGGAAAATCTGTTCCACATTTACAAATGTCGCATCCACCATCTTTATCATCAAGTGTAGAACAGCAAACTAATGCTGACACAAAAAGCCATCATTGTTTAGACCTTGGAAAGCCATTTCTAGGAATATTAATGGGATAAAGTGAAATACGGATTTTAGCCGCAGAAAAGCGGACAGGACGTCCATCTTCCCATTTCTTATTCCAAACAAACACGCTTCAATTTCAAAGTAAACTCATTTCAGCAAAATACAATGAAAGTGAGGAAGCTTGTAGAATGAAAACTGCCGGGAGGATGTAACTTCTTAAGAAGTCCGCTCTACAGAGGCACATCCTTTCTTCTTTGAAGAATAGGCGAGCGCATGATAAAAGACTTGAAAATAGCGCCCTTGTCGTGCCTGTTCACCTTCAGAAGAGGCTGCTGTCTACTTTTAACGAAATTAAATACTTTGCGAAATGCAACTTCTGCACTGCTCAAAGTGCTCGCTCCCGGTTTTCAGTTCTACTAATCAGTCAGGACAAACCAAGGTTGGCTTTGCACACGGCCTTTTTCCCTTACATTCTCACATGGAAAGACAGGAAATGGCTTCAACGCCCAAAATGTGGGAACTAGCTTAAAGCCTCAGGTTTTCCATTTCTCCCTTGTTATTCGTCGTGACTTGAGGAATGAGTTGAGCCCCGACAGAACTGAAGACCAGAAGGACGAGAGTGTGCTTTGCGTCTTGTGAAATGACAAGTAAATAACAGCCATTTACTTTCCTTTCTGAGAACCCCTCGAATGAATGCAACTGCTTCTATTTACATTGCTATTAATGTATCCAACTCCTCTTTAAAAAGAGAATGCCTCCGTGTCACAGTAAAAATAATGATGAGCTGTACCCGGATGGGATGCCTCGTAAATTTATTTAATGCACTCATGATGATTTATATCCTGGCCTTTGTTCTGAAATCAAAACCTGCTCAAGTGGCCTGTAGCAAGTATACATAATTAGAAAAGGGAAAGGATAAGTTGAAAAGGAGAACAGTTCAGACAGAGGTTTAAATGAGATGGGAGTCCACTCATATGAAGAGATGCTAACATTAGCATTGTTATAGTTTTAGGGACAAGCTTTTATTTTCAAGAGTTTTTAATCATTCATGCTACCAAAAGAAGGCACAAAGGACATGTCAAACTGAGTAGAACTTTGGAGTTAATGTTTTCTCATTTTCAATATAAAAATCTCAACTTTCCCCAAAGCATAAGGACACGGACGGAATAGGACTTGGCAAATTTTACTTTCTCTACTTGTTTTCCAACTTCAAATAATGATGTTTGCAGTAAAAGCATCTCTCATCGAGAAAAGCACTCGTCATCTCTATTAAAGTTCTAATAATTGTAGGGATGTTTGTACCTATTGTATAAGTTTAAAGAGGGAGAGAAAAGATCATTTTAAACGAAAGTTTGCCTATGTATATGCTATCATTAAACTGATGTGTTGTGAGGTAGCTAAGTTTATGTGAAAGAAGGGTTTCACATTTCGTCGAGCATATGATCTTGTATACATCGTAGTCATTTTAATACGTGCCCACACAAGCTCTCGACTTGCTGTCATGTTCAATACAAACGCGTATTTTGAGTACCTGCTCTGAACAAATTAGAAATGAAGGAGAAAGTTGAGACCACGTCCTGTAAACAAGTTTCACATTTGTCAAAATGACGGAATTTTACTTCAGCTCATATATATTCGTCCGTTTATTCCCAGTCCCAAGTCACAGCTATTATGCTCAAGAAAAGGAATGACAAATGATAAAGGATCTACTACCTCTTTTACAAATTGGAGCTTCAAGTTGAAAGACAGAAGTCTTCGGATGAAAAGTTGGAGAATATACGATGAGCGCTTTCACTTTCTTACTTTTCCGTCATTAGATTTTCGTAACATTTAGCCTTCTAATCCTAATCCATTTACATCACTTCAAAGTATATAAGCACTACATATATATATTATTCATGTTTAACGTCGGCTTTTCCGAACACTGCGCAAAATAATGCACAATGGAACTTCTTGGTACTATTTATTATACCATATTTATTTGTCATTATTTACAATTTACAATTAAAATAAACCATATAAATATAATGGAAAAAAGGAGCTTAGAAAATTTGGCTAAACAACAATAGTTGTTGAAGCATTGATCATATTTTTTGATTAGTGAAAAAAGAAGGGGAAAATATAAAGCCGTTTACGAGAAATTAAGATTTAAGGTTTTTGACCGTTATAACGGCCAAACGGTAATTTTTAAAATAATCAAATACATTAGTCATCTTAACTTTTTATAAGGTTTCGAATGATATATCACAAGACATATTAGAATTTAAATTTCGAAACCGTTAATTGTTGCCGTTATAACGGTTCAACGGATTTGGCTAAAAAAACAATAGGTGTTGAGATACTAACACTAAATATGGATTAGCGAAAACAGAACTTTAAAAATTTAAACCGTTTGACCAGGAGATTGCTAACAGATTCTCAGATTCACAGATTAACAGACACACGGAAAACACGATTTCATAAAGAGCTACGCTCCTTAATAAACAGCATATGATGCATTAAACCATCGAAGCAGAATTTTTCCTTAAGTATACCTTTTTCTTCCTTCGTACCACATTTTAAGTAATTTACGACCTGAATGAATTCACAACAGAAATCTATTTGACCAGTTATATATGCACATAAAACATATTAATTATGCATCCAATTAGCAGTATATCAATGAAAGAACTGCGATTCTGCGGTTGGATTTTACGATTGAGATTTATGATAGCAAATACATTCTTCCAGAGAACTTTTTCCATTTACGAACTCTACCCAATCAAGAAAACGAAAACTCATCAACTCTAAGGAAATAACTTTTAGCCATTACCCCAAATATAAATCCATTTCCTTCAACTCTATTAGAATTACATTCAAATTCACCTCCGCTCGTTGTTAATCTTCAGGAGATTACTAAACCAAACCACAACCTCCATAAACTCCACCTCCCCTTTACGCTGCAAATCCTCAAATTTATGCATATAATTTCTCATTTCTCTTCTGATTTATTCTCCAGGAATTGACCAACATTTCCTTACTTATTGAGTTGCTGACTACAAGGTTTTCAGAGGAAATGATGTAGACTTCATCATGTAGTCTGCTGTGTAGAATATTGGAAAAATCTCTTCTCAAAAAATGTGTCTCTATCTTTCATTTAGAAATTCTCGCAAATCTTCACGAATTAATGGAAAGTCAAGAATATCCTTCGTGCCACTACTACATGAACTACATCCGCTTAAAATACGGAACAAAACCAAAGAAGTTTCCAACTCATCGAATTTCATCTTGTTAATGCTATTAAGTATGAGAGAAATGATGGTCTTTATATATGATCTTCTTCCTGCATTTTTTCTACTTTGTGTCTCCCAATGATTACTATTGCATTATGGCCTGTTCAGCGGGTGAAAGGGAAATTCGAGTAATACCCCATAACTACAAAATATCATCCGGATATTCGCCAACTCAACTTTGTGTGTGCTCTTTATTGCCCATATATTTATTACTCTCTTTGAACCCCAGCACTGAACTGAGGTGGTGTGGTAGAGGTGTGCCAGTATTCGTAATAGTATTGATGAAAATAAAATAGATTGAAATGAAAAGAAAGTCTTTGGTTGACTGCATGTAGTGATGCTAGTCATGGCATCGCATGATGCGATGTATTTGTCACAAGGGAGAAAAGACACTATCAAAAGATTTGCTTATGTATGAAAAGGGGCAGTCTACACCGCATCAAAAGGAAAAAGCACCGAAAGCAACCACCATGTAAAGAACCATAACTCGAATACACATACCATCACCCTTCAAAACGCTCTCGAATATTGGGTATATATAGGAATCAATAGTGAACAAGACGTTCGAAATATATAAAGCTGGTGTGGATATATAACTGAATCTTGAAAGAGTGACTTGTACGTCAGTCATTGCACTGCTTATAGGCGGGCCTAGTCTTTTCAAAACTGCGATACATCCAGAGGAAAGTAAAAAAGGTAAGATGTCGTAACGTAAATCTTTTCATTCAACGTTGTCAAGAACGTGTGTGTGTGTTTGCTCATTTTCTCGTCTCTAGTTTCACATGTTTATTGCGAAAATATGTATGTACAGGGATGAATTGAGTAGGAGAGTTGAGAAGTAAAGAAGTCTAAAAAATTGTCTTTTCGATATCCTGTTCTTAGTTTAACATTGAATACTATGACTTCTTCAGATTTTTTTTCTGTCAATATTAAACAAATACTAAGTTCGAGCAGGGAAATTGCAAACGTATTCAGTCCTTGTAGACTTTGTAAAAATCTTAAGTTACTTTTTCCAGAGCAATAATTCATTACTGAATAGTTTCCTGTGACTGAAAATTCGTTCCAGTCAAATACCTGGAATTACTGAATGCACACAGGAAGTTTATTCATATTTTAATTCAAGGAAATGACATCTCTCAGATCCCTCTGGTGTGCTTTNCCTGTGACTGAAAATTCGTTCCAGTCAAATACCTGGAATTACTGAATGCACACAGGAAGTTTATTCATATTTTAATTCAAGGAAATGACATCTCTCAGATCCCTCTGGTGTGCTTTAGGAGGTAATTCGACAATGCTTTTTACAAATTCTCAATTAGTCGTTTGATAACTTTTGTAAAGAATTATGGAAAATCCTACAGCTCTGGAAGAAATGTAATGAAAATGTCATTCGTAAAAGTTTCAGAGGTGGTATTTATTTTCCTTTTGGGTTTTCAATGTACATAGCAGCACATGCTAATTAAGTATTACGTAAAAGGCGACAGTATTCCCAGAAACTGTGAATGATTTGAATACTAAGAGAAGTTGGTTAAGCAGGAAAAGAAGGCAAGGATGCATTCAAAAATTCATTACATCTATAACATAGTTTATGTTACTAAATACGTGCGTGCGTCTGTGCAACAAATATAAATGGTTTCATGACTTCTTTCTAGCATTTGCATTGAAGATTTATACGCGGAAAAGAAGAAAAACTTTTCTCTCAAACATATTAATGTTGGAAGTTGGAGCACGATTTTCTATGCTAGATAAACTTCTTCGAGGAGAATAGGTGACTGTCATTTCAACAAAAATATTCTGATTCAAATCTTTAGCCACACTTGCCATATTGATTTGTTCCCTACCTGCTCACCAACATACCCTTACCACTTATGAACACATAGCTACACATAACGAAAATTTTCACGTGCGTTTCTGAAATATCTATATTTTTAGCCCTTACTTCCACCAAGCTCAAATTGAAAATGACACGTAGCCTTATTACACCCTCCGATTAACATGTTATGATCCAAATTTCAGTTGGCTAGAAAAGCGAATCTTTATGGGAACTATAAAGCGCTCAAAATGTTTCTCCTACCTCAAATAACATCTTATAACATAAGTGGGAGCATTAGATCAGGATCAGACTCCCCTTTCACATCGCTGAAGATCTCCCTTCTGCACCCACTTTTCCTTTGGAGGAAAAACGCATCAACCAGCTAAAAAAATCTACCTTGAGGATTCTCCGAAGATACTTGGTTCTTCATCAACCTAACATATTATGTGTATACTTGACGCGTATCCACTCATAAGGAACAAATGGTAAAAAGACCCACTATTACAATATTACCTTTCTCAATTTTAGTTTTTCAACCATACAAGAAGGAATATATTCTAGGCTAACTGCACACTATAGACAGACGATATATGCAACATACATCGGTTTTAGGAGGCATTACCACTCTTCTGTACAAACAGAGTGGAAAAAGGAATGAAATTTACGCCGACTTGAACTATTGAGTACATAAAAAAATCCCGCATATCCTTAGCTCAACTCAACCAGAGTAAGTAACGAGTACGCCAGGTCGCTGCCTCCAGCTACGAACACCCATCCATTATTATTACTCGTCTTTCTTCCAAATTTTTTTGAAAAAATATAGGAAGAAATGCAAACGTCAACATCATCACTGTTCTAGGCATGTGCTAGCTTTCACAATATCTTTTCCATTTCTTAGAATTTTATTACTCATACTAGTCTTTAAAAAGAGTGGAAATTCTCGAACATGTAGTGTTCTCTTTTGTAAACATAGACACATATTATCCTCACTATTTGCTTATATTGGTCGCGTTTTTCACTCAAAACCCACATAAAAAGGAAAAGAATGGGTTGAGCCATGTTGCACAGCTCATAAATAATACCATGGTTTACGTTTACACTTTCCTCCACATTCCATGAAACACTTCCATCCATCAAGGTGGACTGGTGGACAATACATGATTTGAAAATGTGAGCACTCTACACAATGATGATCCACATCGATAAAAAGATGTAGATATACCCTGTGGTAAAAAAATCCGAAACGAGACTGGTTTTTGTGATGATTTTTTTAGAAAACAGGATAGATCCTAGCAGGATCCTCATACATTTTCAGTTCCGTAAACACTTGAAAGCTTTCAGGAACGAAACGGATAAGTAGTATACCCAAAAGGAAAGATGTGCAACGGGAAAAAAATCATTGTGACGGAACATCAAGATGTTCGTATTTTCAGGATATGTTCATACGGCAAATTTTTGTATGAGTTTTTCTAAGGATCTGTGGAAAAGAGGGATGTAAACCCTCCCAATGTGGAATGAAATGAGGGTTAAATCTTATTTGCTTATCATTGACTGGCAGAGGCACCCTGATCCTCATAAATCGCCTTTTCCCATGAGCGCAAGTTAATTTTAAAGGTTTTCCTGCTTTCAGTGTGTACTCAAGCTCAAGCAACGTAGATCCTTGTGGAAAAAAAATTCTCATTTTTGAAAAGCTGAACAAACTAAGGTTTGCGGATATTATTTTTGCGAGAAAAGAGGAATATGTTATCATCATATAAAGTTGGTGTAATATTATGTGTCTTATGACTTCCAGAAGAAACTTTTCTTCCCATGGATTCTGCATTAAAAGTTATGATGAGAACAATCCCAGAAAATTGATTTAGCCTTTTTCATGAAAACCATACCGTTCGTTCCAACATTTAACTTTCTGTGAAACTTACCAACATTTCCCAGAAATACCTTTGTTACCATAAAGGAAAGTTTATCTCACGTCCTTCGAAATAAGTAAAACTTGTCCCTTTCTGGAATTCCACTTTTATTCTTGAGTAGCTTGAAATAGTAAGAATATAACAAGGAGAAAGCTAAAGCCACACCTTATGGATTCTCTGGAAGTCCCTAAAGCCTAAGAAAAAAGTGACAGTATAGAAGACATTTGGGAAACACCTGTGATGTAAGACACCAGTTTCATCTCCTCCCAGTCCATTTAATTTTCTTCGCTATGGATTGCTTGTTACGCGATACTGCAAGTGTTTGGCACGCTGTTGCCACTTGTTCTTGTTTAGCACAATTGTACGTTTTCCTTAGAGTTTCCATCAGTCTAATGATCAGATATGTGTTTTTCTACAGTCAAAGGTACAAGTGAAGGTCGTTAGTTGCTTTTTTAGGATTCGGAAACAGAAGGGAATCATTTGTCATGAATCTTGTTAGCTGCACATTTCATTTTGGCACCCACGCATACATCACTACATGTGTATCGTAGAGTGAAGTGTTCCACCATTGTTCCAAAAAGGAGGTCTCGATTCGCAAACTTGGTCAAAGTGTCTCCTTAAAACAAAATGCATCTAGAGTCTAAACGAGAAGGTAGCGCAGAATTGAGTGGATATTCTCTAAGCTGAATTTTTACCTGTACAGAGAAAAGCGAGGTTTATGTACGTTTGCCCCAAATCACGCTACAGAAGTTTCCATATTATTTGTACTTGTATACCTCTACGACAATCCTTTATATCCGTTTTTCAGGACCACAACGCTTTCATGAAGAGATGTAAGTTGATGAATGCACGCATCCACGGAGAACATAAAATACTGGGTGCACACATTTTTACCAGGAGAAAACGCGGTGAGTGGTGCAGAGGAGGCTAAACATGTTATCTGTTCTTTCCACCCTTTTTACATTTCACCATCAGTGAACCTCAAAGAGAGGGTTACTTGAGTAGTGTTCTTGAGAGACTTGTCTTGTCTTGTATTGATGCAATAGAATCACATTAAAAGAGTGAACAGCTCGGATCCAGTGGATGACAAACGGCAGTTTCGGCGTCTCTTCATAGCTACTTTCATTCAAAGGATTTCAATTTCAATGAGGATCTCTCCCGGATTGATTCTCTAACACAAAACGCTGCTCAGAAAAGGGGCCATCATTGTCAACACAACAGGGATAGATGAAAGGGTCTCAATCATGAGAAGTCGTGGTGTGCATTCAACTCATTTCTCTCTCAGTTCATACGCAGTTAATTCACTTTCGCTAGGATATTAACTCTGTTCTTGGCGATTGAACTTATTTAGGAATTTTATTATTTGTAAGTACAATATTCCGAAATACATTGTTATACAGTTGAGTTGTAAGTGTGTGGCTTTTATAAGTAAACGAAGCAGTTGTATGAGTTTGCACACTTTTATGAAAATACCACGCTGAAAAGTTGAATGATATGGAGACTATGACGCGTTATACGCTACTGCCCGTTCCTTTAGGGTTTATAAACAACTGATTGCAAGATATGCTTAAGCGCACCAGTTACAACTACAAAGTAATAAACATAAACCTCCAGCAAAACAACAAATTTTCATGAATTTTTCATGCACTCTTGGAAGTAAATTGAAATTGCAACTTATGGCTTTTATACGAATCTTTCGATTTAAAAAGCTATGCACTGCGTAGGCGATAAATCATATAGAAAGGTTTTCTAAAACTGCCACTTTCATACAGTAATACAGTAGCAAGTAGCTCCAGTTTTACAGGATATGGAATTCTGAATATATTTGCAGCCAACGCCTTTTACATGACTTCCACTTCATGTCAAATTCACGCAGGCGGAGATAGTCGAATAGGTATTCAGAAAATTTTCCCATCCTTATTTATTCATCGAAAAGAATGCTATTGTATTGTTTACAAACAAGCGAAGTAAAAAGATCAAAGCCGAATTAGGTACTTTGAACTCAATTGAAAGTGCTTAGATATATCTCTCATTTTAAGGGTATATCTAGCTGGCAGCTGAAATTTATTACGAATAAATCGGTCAACTTGCTTACGGGCATTGTGTGACCAATAACAGTATTCATTTTAGGACCTATACGGGTACGGAGTATAGATATATATATATACGTACGAGAAACACAGTACAAAACAGCCAGTACTGATGTCAAAACTTAATATTAGACGGAAATGGTTTTCCTGTAACAACTGGTTAACCCAGTCGTTCAAAAGAGGAAAGGGTGAGAGACGAGAGAACTGCGGAAATTAGAGATAGCAATAAATTATCTGACCATTCTGCAAAAGAAATTCTACTTCATATCCTACGTTACATGATGCACTAATGAATTATTGCAGCAATTTTGGAGTCATTGAACATCACCGAATGAACAATACGAGTCTGGGATATGTAATGTCTAGCCTGCATGGGCGGAACGGAGCGTAATTCATGTTTGACAAGTTGAGCAATGATGATCATTTTACGATTCCTGTATCAGGAAACGATGTTCCGCAATAAAACTTATTTCACCGAATCCTGCCGGAAACAGTTATTTTCTTCGAATTTGAGCATTTTCTTGAAGGATGGAATATGAAATGGGAAAACCTTTATCGTCTGTCATTCCATAGCACCGATTTCTTGTCTGGATCACCACATTCATACATAATGTAGGTAGGTAGTAGGTACAACGATATTTTTATTCTGATATAAACAACGCTTTCAGCTATAAAATACGTGTGTATGCTTGGTTTTGTGCTCGATTCGACAGTCACCGTCACTAACAATGCACGCATTCCAAACATCCCTTGAGGAATTCTAAAGTACAAGGAGAAAAAGGAAAAACAACAACATGCTTTTATAGTTGTAAAGAAAATTCATGCAAGGAATCTAACAACATAAAAGTACACAAATACAAAGTACTTTTGCAGTCCCTTTTCCTAGAACTAAAATTGCCTTTTATGCTAGTCTGTTCATTTCTGCTTTATTAAGGTCAATATCAAATCCAATTCGACATAAAATGGGGGAGGGCACTTCAATTTTTTCAATTTCAAGACTCCCCTCGGTCGGAAGACATTTCTAATGGCGAAAAGCCAAAAACATATATACCCATTGAAAGAAATAACGTTAGCGGCTAAGCACGTTTCAACTGGAACAAAGTACAGATATCGGTTCCGCTCTTATGGAGAGCAAAAGTATGTTGGCTGATGGTAATTCTGTTAATGTAGTAGGTCACTCGCTCAGCAAGTGGCTGGCAGGTCGATCTAATACATTTCCAAACTTTGGCTACCACAGTCATTTTTCACTCCACTAGTCAGAAGATGGTCAATTTGCATAAAGCTAGAAAGTTCATCCCGAACTTGCCTGTTGCTGTTATTGCTCTAGGTTGGCAACTTTCACCTTGAAAAATAGACGATCCGACATGCACATGCTACGCAAACATTCCTACTATCGCCGAATGCTTATAAACTCTTTCTCTTTGGTGAAACGGGATACTGCTTGCCAATGAAGAAAAATCAGTGAAAGTGCGCACGATGGCTGAAGTCTAGTCGTTTGATAAATTAATATATACTGCATAATTATACTCGAATATTTCGGATAAAAGAGATACTTCGTAAAAAAAAGTTTCCTAGCTCTTTCCTTGCGTGCATGTAACTTACGCTTTTACGCCATACGCTACATAATCAAATGCATAGATTTAGTACTGACTGTGAATGATGCTTATTTGGCCAACTTGGGAGTTATTGGAAGCTGCTAATTTGAACAACTTGGTTCCAACTAACAATACTGAAACTGCAACTAGGAACTTTTGAATCTCCTATTTGAATATATCTCAACAATGACTAAGCAAGTCTGATGACTATAACAGTTGCAGTAAAAAGGATTGTGCATGAGAAATCGGATATTATGGTTACTAGAATTATCAAAATTTTAAATCTGCCCTATGAACAAAGTCGTGGCTAACTCCATACAGAAAACAATTATGGAACAATAATGAAACCAACGAATTAGCATGGTCTTTTTAAAACTTCTTAAAATCTATCCCCAGTCTCCAGTCTCATCTCTGACAAAAAGTATTCACTTGAAAGCACTCATTATTCGACGCAAGCAAAAACTTTTAAAACTAATTTTCCTAATGGGATGGTGTATAAGTAAAGCCTATATGAACTGTATTAAGATTATTTTCATTCAAGGGACACAAGAGTCCTTTTTGAATGAATGAGTTCAACTTTTCGGTAAAAACTTTTTCAGAGTTTAACAAAGAAAAGTATTTAAACAGTCTAGTTTAGCGATAAGTTTTGTGAGGCGTATTCAGGATAATATGATTTCTGACGATCGAAGACATGTGTTTCTTCATTTGACTTGAAGAGGTACATTAGCATTGTGCTTAATTAATAGGCATTAAATCCACAAGTTAATAAAGCCATGAGTAAGTAGATTTTTGAGAAAATGGCAATTCGTCCCTCAAACAAGGAATTAAGAACTCATTGAATGCTTTTATGCTCTATTGACAGAAAGCTATGTCAACTCTCCGTAAATGGATTGGGGAAAGTGGAAAACGTTTTCGTATAGTAGATGCCTTCTTAGAAATGTATAAAATGGAAATAAAAGTATGCATCGAGGTATCGATATCTATGTTTATCCATACTGTAAAATAAACTGTATTACTGTGATTATCTCTGCAAAGTCGCTCGCTATTTCCCACCTTTGCATAGGTATCCTTATGTGCTTAGGTATCCACGCTAACTTTTATGTTTAGCTAATTATGCCTTATTTTTAACATTTACATCTTATAGATTCATTCATTCGCATGGATCCCATATCCATATCCAATATAACATTTTAAAATCTGTTTTAAGGAGACTAATTATAAGCAGAGTTTTGATCTAAAATGAGTAGTACTTACGCGTTCCATCGAAGCGGGTGGCTATTGTATCCAGAAAAGTATTCTGAGGAGCCAAAAGTCCTTTGCGATTCGGCATTTTCATGGAATTTACTTTCTTGGAAATCACCAAGTACAAGTGAAAGATACGTTTGTGAATCAAAATCTAATTTTACAAGATCCAGATACTTATTAGATGAAGCAATGCCGCTTTCTCAACAATTTCTTATGCTCCACACAAAATCATTCTTGCAAAGTGAAGGTAGTTACGTGAATACAGAGTTCATAGAAATAATGTGAACAGCAATGAAGTCGTTGTCTTTCCCACATTCTAATTAACTGTCACCTTCACAGTTTACTACTTTCACAGCTTCTAACTCAAGCTTACAGAAAGTGACGAAAATTGTATGTACTCAATATTATTAAAGTTTGACGAAAACACGACGCTTTAGAAGACAACGTTTATGAGTTTGTATTATTACTGTTTAATACTGCTTTCACTTTCGTTGTCTTGATATTAGATTCTGAAGCTAGAGTGTTTAGCATGAAGTTTTTGGGTTAACAACGAACTTGTTCACAAGTACATGGGGCACGAGTTTTCTTTTCCCTGAGTCCTAGTTCCTCTTGTGTGGAAAAGTGTGTACTTCTTTCTGCTGCCAGCTTTCACTTTGATGTTAGAAAGATGATGTTAACGATGGAATGTCAGCATGTTTAACGATGCCTTCTTTTAAAGATGCTCTATTTATTCGTAGGAACGGTGATAAACGACCTTCCAAATCCAAGCGACGTATACTGTATCTTCTTCACTTCACACCAATCCAGGAGTACATATAGTTTATAGTGTCTTCTTAACTGCTTTTCCAAAATTCCACACAAAATTTTATGCTTTTCTACATATTATACACTTAATAAACACAATTAACGTTGGTATCGGTATGTAAATCATGATACATGTTTGGAATTAATTACGAATGCACAGGTAAAAATAAATTCTCAAATAATTCTCTTTGTTTAGAATAATTTTTGCCTCTGGGGCTATGTGATTCAACAAAATGATAAATTGGTATGACAAGCCTTACGAATGTCCTTCAAAAATTACTTTCGCTAGACAATCTAAAGGTAGGTAGGTCTAGGGATAGTAATCCCTTCTACCTTGGCTAATAATTAATTACAAAAATACTGCATAAGATCTTTCCTGTCTCACTTTCAGAAGTTCATATGAATTTACTAGATATACATGCATAACTTGGTTTAAATTGTTCGTGAAATCACACAATTTTCACAAAAATGATTTTGAAGAGAATTACTTTAATCTAAAACAGAAACAATGTGTCCTTGTAGCAATGTGAATTATATGTGTGATCTCAGATCTCGAATAACCTGTACAATGTTTAATTGAATGAGTGAAAGTGTGCAATGCCTGCTTGCAATCTCAACATTTCACATGAATTTTCCTGCTAATTTCCTAATATATACCTCATTCACAGACTATCAACCCTAATCCCGTCCCTATAATCACGAATTGAGAAAGGTCATTTCAGGTTTCAAATCAATGTCATTACTTCTACTCATTTGGTGTGTAAAACAGAACTGCTACTGATAACATGCATTCATGTGCATAGGCGTTTGCTTTTTAGTAGTTATTGTTAGTTGAATAAAAATATTATATTAAATATCATGTAGGTAATATCATTCTAGCTTACTTCTTTTCACCTGTGTTGATAATACAGAGCAAACCGTACCCATTTGATTAATGATATGCATGCAAATGAAAACATGAAGACAAATATTAATTATTATTTTACTGATTCAGTATTTTAACGAAGTCGACTAATGTATCGAAGTACTTACGCTATCAGGCTTCGGCGCTTTGGTCTGCTTCGATTGATATCACTGCTTGATGCTCGTACCACATTCTCTCGGTGAGACAGAATAGAACGATGAGCTAACTGTTGCTACGATCTGACTGAACCGTTGAATTTTATAATCACTTCATTTCGGTTCGGTTTGACACTTAGACTGAAGTCATAGGTGACTTGTAACAAGTCCAGAATACTATGCACTCATGCAAAATGCTTAATTTTGCTTGTGCTTGGATATACCTGAAGTGGTTAAGAAAAAAGAGAAAAGAGCGTAACTCTTAATGCTTCGAATCTTAAAAGGATGTGATAACCACAAAATTGTAGCAAGAGGGATTATCTTGGTACCCTAAATCCTGAAGCAGGGACAACTAGCGATTAAATCGCAGATTTTACCAGTAGATTATTAAATACATACACAACGAACTATATGGCCTTTTCCAGGGCATGGCATGACGGAGCTTCTGAGCTGTCGAAGAGCAACTGAGCGTTCTCGTGCTGTCTCCGGATCTGATATACAGGAAAATCCACAAACTTCGTGGTTTCATTGGGCCAGCAGGGAGAAGCAACGATTTCAGCTCCAGCTTTCCTTCTGTCCTGCAACGGACCATACTATTAGTAGCCTAAGTCTTCTAAACTAAGGAACACACAACATGGTTAAAGTGAGTATGACAGGTTTCAAAACTGAATTTACTGCTGATGTTGAACAACCTATAATAGCAAATATGCTTTTCGTTTTCAGTGAAGTTTAACTAACATTACGATTACGAATAAAAACACGAAACGAAATCCATTTATTTGATTTTCTATTTAATTTATTGACTTCATAATCATGTACATAGTAGATTTATGAAAAAGATTTTGTTGCATGTTACTTAACTTTACAAGATATGGTATGACTATTACAAGCTACTCAATAACTCAATTCAATCAGTCAATTAAGTGTAAAGAATAGACACTACATACAATTATAAAACATCCCATATAATTTCATTTTTCTTACCACATATTAAATAACATCTTATCTTAATAAATAATACGAGTAAAACTTTGAAAGGTATAAATTTTAATATAAGTACAAAACAGTTATTCAATCCATTTACATTTTTACATGTTAGTTTCTTTTGCCCTTACGACGGGTGCTGCGTTCGTCATCTTCTGGAGGAGAGTAAGCCGAGCTCGGAGAATACGTAGGACTTGCAGGACTAGAATACGAAAATAAGTTTTTCGTAATTATTGTCGTTGTGTTAGCTGCTTTTACAAAGAAGAAATATGTATACTTACCTGTATGACGGAGATGTTGGAGAATAGCTCATCAATGGAGACTGTGGATTGTAAACAGGACTTGCTGGAGAGTAACTCGGAGAGGTTGGACTGAAAATAAGTGTACGAAATAATACAAATAAACAAATTGAAATACCTGTGTCCATCTACATATCTATACTTCAAGTCAAAAATTAACTCCTTAAATACTATTTTTTTTACCTGTACTTCGGAGAAGATGGACTGTAGGTAGGTGATGTTGGGCTGCAATACAACGCAAAGAAAACAATGATAGCGTTAGGAATCTTTGGGCATTCAAATTTCAAATCATTGAAAATTCATTCATCACTAACCTGTACTGAATAGCTAGGGCTCGTAGGAGAGTAA
>JAHZNA010001950.1:0-18718 GCA_027743935.1 Sinodicranocentrus sp. ZH6
AACACTAACCTTCATTGACTTTCAAATTTTCTTATTTGACGTGTAATACCTCATTCGAAGGGGAATTAAACGTGGAGTCGAATGGTTTAGTTAGATTTTTTAAAATAACAATTGACCGTTTAATCAATATTTTGCTGCTTCGCTATTTCTGTAACACCTTACAGGTTTTTATTTTATATGTAAGTGCTTTTTATAAGTTTTCAATCAAGTGATGTAGTGATAAGCGAGCGATGCGATTTAATACAATACTATTGAATGACTTGCGCTGCTGCACTAAAAGAGTAAGACCGATTTGAGCAGTCACTACACTATGATTATGATTTAATTATATTGTCGGTTTTCATGATTTTGAATTATAACTTTCATTTACTTCAGATATGTAATAATTAGACACATTGGATATACTCGTAGTTTGAAATTTTTAAAAATGTTATGCAGTTTTATAAATTTATTTTTATTTACTTCCAATTCGTTTTCCCAGTTACTGGAAAGAACAAGCTATCGTGGTTGCGGCGGCAGTTGCAGCAATAGCAAGTCAGCGTACGTTCACCACTTTGAGTCTGATTCTGGTGCAAGGGACACACTCCAAGGTAATGCCCACCCATAGGGCATTGCTGAGATACCTGAGAAAATAATTTTTAAGATTGTGTAAATCATCACGAGTACAGACTAAAAATATTAATTTTCTGAGAATTTCTTAAAATATATTATAAATATACATTGCCTTGTTCCATTCTCGGTTTCAATGAAAATGTTATTTTTGTGAGAGTTTTCCGTGTGAGTTCCAGTTCCAGTTCTTGAATAATGAATATTCCGAAATTGACGACCTCTTATGTTGGACGAGTTGCGTTTTATAGTTAGACGTTGTTTTGTAGTAATGCATGAAGTGGCTTATCAAAGATCGCACATAGTTTAAACTATGGATGCCCAGTGGCTGGAACCAACATCGCACTTCTCTGAATCTGCATGACTTCCATAATTATTCACAAATCATTATATGGGACATTAATTGTAATAAGTATGTTGCATAGTATATATATATACCTACTATACCTACTTACATGACAATATTCGTACATGCTACAATATGAGATGAGATTATGAGATCACTGAACTCGATGTGAAGTGTGAAGCATATCTTCGATGGAAACTAGATCTGACATGTTTCCCATGACCTAGAACTATTGTTTTTACTGAGGGAGTTACACAAACGCATATAAACAGTCAGAAAAATATTTTGAACGCCTCGGATTGTTTACTGGGCGTTAATTTTTACTAATCTCAGTCAGTGCTTATGATTGATGAGGATCTATAGTGGAAAAATTAAATTATATATGGATTAGTCAAATTAGAAATACATAATTGGGTGTATTTTAATTTGTAATTGCGGAAAGCAAATAACTACGCCTTTCCACGATAAACAAAGTTTTCCAGCTGCCATTTCACATGGATTTTGAGTCTGACTAAGATGATCGGTAACTTATATCGTTTTAGTTTTAATTTCATACATCATCATCATCATCATCATATACTTTTTTAGTATTCATTCTGCTCATGGATTTAGCTGAAAGCTTAATATTTATGATTCTATTGACAAAACCAGTAAATACCAGGAAGTTAAAATATGTTTTGCCTTTTTCTACCGATATTTTTAATATTTAAAAACGTGTAGATGAGGGACGTAGTATATATGTGATACCTTTTACGAGCATGGCATCAACATGAAGAAAAAAAATCATATGCAAGCATTGAAGCATTTTGCTATTTTTAGCCTCCAAGAATTTTTCTTAAAGTAGTCGCCACGTCGCCAGTAAGGATTAAATTCTGGCTTCTAAAAAAAGCAGTCGCCAGCTTGAAAATACGTTTACGAAAATGGAAAAATGAACAAGAGACCGTGTCCAAGTCCAAAAGTACTTTATTTAATACCTTTTTTTCAATTCTGTACCCTATACTGTATCTTTCTCATATTGGATTCCTAAGTTCATGCATTACTTTTTTTTTACATATTATTGACTGCATTCGTGCTTGTACTACATTCCACGTTACATTACATAATAATATTTCCCAAAAATTCTGAGTTGCTATAATTTTTTAATTTTTGGTTTAATATATTGTCTTGAAAGATGTGGATCAAATTCTTTACTTTTTCCGTTTTAGCACTGCTTGGCATTTATTTGAGTAAATCTTCAGAAGCTTCTTTGGCTGTGAAGGCATTTACGGTATATAATACATACAACATATCGGTTTTTTTCTAATTTTAATTTTTAACATAAGCTCAATTGGATCCTCCATATATGATATGATACATCCCTTAATATATTATAATGTTTTATTCTTCAGGGCGATGGAAGAATTCGACACTGGAATTTTACTCTCATTACGAAAGATAAAGACTGCAAAGGAAACAGATCAGCATGCCAGATAGACCATTTCGAGGAATTTTGTGGAACCACAAGGATTCCCTGTTGTGGCGACACGAAAACCTGTGGATGCAGGAAAAAGAAGCCTGACAGTAAATGCGAGAAATATCAACCATTCTCAATCACTGGCACATCATTACCTCTCACCAGTGGGAAGAATATGGATGGGTTTCAAATCATGTTTCAAGTTTATCCTGGAAGTGCAGAGGATGTAGAAAAAACAAGTATTCAAATGGTAATGGAAATATGAACAATTAAAAAAACTCTCGTGTAAAATGCCCATTTCTGACAATAGTTTACAAAATCGTTTTGCAGGTTCCTAAAAGCAATACTCTTGTTGGTTTAAATATAACTTCGCGAGTGCCCTTGATCGTGAGTGACACTGAAAGTGTATATCTGGATTTGCAACTTCAAGCTTTTCAGCTTTACTCCCAATATAACGCCCTTGTTCCAAACTTAGTGTCAAAGTTGAGTGCCAAGCAGTTAAGTAAACTTTTGGATAAGCAGGTTATAGCAGAGCTGGTTAGAATAACGAAGGATGATAGTGAATGGGAGAATTATGAAAGTGACGTTGACACAGAACACATGGATCAGTAGCTCGATCGTCACTTCAATATATCACAATTTATTCTATATTTTATAGGTTGAGTATAGGTCCTGCAGGACAATTCGACACTTAAAAATTATTTATCACAAAGTAAATGTACGAATACAAATATTGGATTGATTAATAATAAAATGAAAATCTAACTGTCAGCTTAAATATACTCAAATATTTAAACAACTAAAATTACGAAATAACAAACCCCACACATGATTTTATTTTCTAATGTTGGTGATCAGAGATTAACAAAATTGTCAGAAAATAATAATTAGTTAGCATTAATGACTTCATTTTTGGAGCCTCATCATGTATATTGTATATTCATACTCATACATCAACTTCATATTAGTATGATAGCTTTCAACACCAAAAGCTAAGATTGTTCGTGTTTTATAGCGTTTAAGCTCGGAAATCGGATATTTTATAGAATTAACATTTTAATGAGATAACAATAATACAGCATAACGAAGAACTTAACCATTCGTTGAAATTAATCACAACAACTTAACTTTGCAAAGTATGCACTAATAGGATTGAACCATGATCACCATAAAAAATAAAAATAGAGCGAAGCTATTTATACAACATTAAAAAAAGTCTATAGTCTATAATGTTTTTCTTACACCAACTCCAATATTTTAACAAGCCCCTGACTGTTAGCCGCCAGTAAAACATTGGAACCTTTGCGCCAAGCAACTTCAGAAACAAACTGGGGCCCATCATCCTTTTTAGTTTCTAGTAGTCCTGCATGATTTTCAAATTTAAAAGAAAATAATGGTTTTGGCACATGTTTCGATCCGAGAGTTCTACGATGAAAGGAAAATTTTTAAGATTTGATAATTGAATAGTAGAAAAGATTAAAATATAACAACTAAATTGTCAAAATAAAACTTACCGAACATTGGTATGCGTAGCCACATCCCATAAGCAAACAAAACCATCATAATCTGAGCTTGCTAAATAATTCTTGAAATAACTGCTCCAGGCTAAACAGCTAATTTTCGCGTTGCAAGTTAGTTCGCAGTGTGGAATGTGTATATTTATGGAGGATCCTATAACGTTGACATAATCGAATAGCTTGATTTTCTTTGATACGCCAGCTACAGCAAAGAATTCATTGTCTTTGTCAAACTTGATGCTGGACACGATATTATTTGAGTTAGAAAGTGTGTCCGGATCATCTGATAATGTGGCTAGTGGTTTTAACCCATGGAATTGAGTAACTTGTGATACTGTGTCCCCAAAAGTGTCAAGCATTTCCATGTCTATCCCTTCCATCTCATGACGGTTAGGGACAGTGGCATCTTGAGTGAGATCTTCGACCATGTGCGTAGCTTTTATATCCAAGTAAATTCGAGATAATTCATCGAAATGATTGTACATCCGCATTTTCCTAGATGCTATTGTGCTCTGTCTTGTCGCTACATGTTGCAATGGTTGAGTGTTGAACCCAACTCCAGAAAAGCCTGCATAATTAGTTCTTGCTATTGTACTGCAAGAAGTGGAAGTAGAAGGACCGCTAGCGTCAGGATAGCCAGTCGAAAGAATTGACAAATCTTTGTTAATCATTGAAACTTCTCTATTAAGTTGCTCCAACTGATGATTCTTGGATGACATAAGCCGATTAAGGAATTCCTCGAGTAATTTCCGTTTGAAAAATTCTTCATCAAACATAATCGATTCCCTCCTTCGTTCCAGCACTGATAAAAGTCTTTCTACGTCATTTAAATTCAGATTGTCGTAATGTTCTGTTGTTAGTTCAGACACAACTTCGTCCGGTGGAGATGATTTGTTAGTCAAAGTGGAAGGTGTGGCTTCATAAATTTCTGCCTTTAATCTACCAGCATTTTTGTGTTTTGCTATAACATCACTGAGGGCAAAGTTTGGACATAATCGATCCGCAGTTAGACCTACGCTGCATTTTGGACATCGGCCGTTTGCTTCGATTGCCGGAACTATACACGACCGGCAAAATGTGTGACCGCAGAATGTAATTGTAGGTTCTTTCATGATGTCTATGCAGACTGAGCACATCATTCCAGGATATCTGTCTGCATCCTTCTTCCCTTTTTTGACTTTGGCTTTGCTAGGTAAGAAAACTTGTGGTGAGGCTGAAGAGGAAGTGGAACTTGACGGTACTGCCCTTTTACGACTTTGACGAACTCCATAATCGTCACTCTTAACTTCCAGACTACTAGATGATGAGGATGTAAAAGTAGACGGAGACGAACGTCCTGATCCTGGTGAGTTTGATGACTGAGATTGATCCATTTTGAACTTTGAATGGAGCTTCCACCCAATTAGAGAGACTTTCTGAAAGTTAAGTTAACATTTTATTACCAACAAGAAATGGTATCAAGTACTAAATAAATAGTCGATATTAATTAACATGTTTAAATTTATTACTGTCCGTTTTCGCAATCCCTAGCCACCCGCGGCTGACTATTGGTTGTTAAATATTAGGCTCCAAAGACTTGCATCACAACTGAAAATTTATATAAAAGAAAGTTTACTTCAAAAACCAGGTACATAACACACGCCATTATGCCACTCAAATGAATGAATGAATGCCACTAATACAATACTATGATCCATCAACTTTTGGGCATTATACTATTTATAAATATCACAAACACGAGGACTTGGGTAGAGTTATTTATTTTAATAAAAAATAATTTTACTGTCTCTTATCCCATTGTTTTTCATGCTGAATGGTTCTCTTTCTAACGAATAATTATTTTTTACTAATAGGAAAAGACATCAAATCAAGTATGTCTACTCGAGAATCGTTTTTTTAAAGTTGCCTGTTGCATAAAGATATATATAGTTACTAACATCGATAACTCAATTGATTCGGAACTAATTTTTATAAATCAGTTTCAGAATTATTACGACCCTCTATTATAAATCAGAAAATCGACAAAAGTATATAACATATCTGAATGAGGCTGAAAGTAGCTTTCCAATAAAAAAAACAATTGATGCTTTTAAACACTTTTACGTGATTAATTAGACGAGAAGATTTCCCTAATTTCAACTAAGACAACAAGCTTACCTTAGAATCAGAACGAAACCAAATTATCGCCACAATCCAATCCAACCTAATTGTTGATTCATGCCACTGATTCATAATATACGTTGGTTGGTATCTAATCTTGTAATCTCGCTTCCGTTTCAGCAATAAACTACATCCTGTCACCTCACCTGTAATGGACAAATGAAAAATATATGACAATAAATTCAAACATGTTGTCACTTTTACTGAATAAAAATGAAAAACTCCATGTCGAATCGAATGCCATTTTAGCTCTAACTAACCTTGCCCTAAACATGAACATAAAAAATTTAGAGATTTTACAAACAATCTGCAATCTTATTTTATTAGAGAGCAAGTCTAAATGGCGAAGAGTGAAGATGGAAGAGAGAGGACAAGTCACAAAGTGGACAAGCCATAGATTGTCAATTACTGTAACTGATAACTAACTAATTACTCACTCAAAACTTAAATTAAACGACAAGTGTACAAATCATAACAACACAAGTGGTTTGCGTACATTTGAGAACGTTTTCGATCGCAAGATCAACTTAAATTAAACGACAAGTGTACAAATCATAACAACACAAGTGGTTTGCGTACATTTGAGAACGTTTTCGATCGCAAGGCCAAAGGCATTGGACTCGCCACAAAAACTGTTTCCACTGTTTCGTTAACTTATCAGCTTATGTCTTCTTATCTTATCTTCTTACTTCTTCAAACATCAAAGCATGCACTTCTTCCTGCTTTTGCTTTTGATGATAAGCCGATGGAGGAGTCAGCTCTCAGCTGACATTCAACATACAACATATAGCACACTGTTAATTTACATTATTGTGAAAAGAAGAGAAGATCCACACATCCACACAAAATGATAGCAAATACTACACAATAAAATATAAAATGATTAAAAAATTACCAAAATTCTGATAAACCTAAAACTCAATCAACACGGTTATAGCAATATTAGCAATACGCAAAAGTACTTAATGTAAATGTAACTAAAAAATTAATGTAATACATTCAGCATTGCTACATGCATAGATTGCATGGCAAAAGACTTGAAGACTTGAAGACTTGTACTTGTTGTGTGGGCCTTTTAGTACAAGCTGGACAAGTTATTACCTCTCTTCTATCACTATTGACTATATACACGATATACTGGACTTGCGCGAAATTTCCTTGTATGATAACTTTCACTGGAGCTGAACTAATCGAATCACAAAAAAAATACCCAAAAGTAGTAACTTAATGCAATTAATTTGTGTGTGTGTGTGTGCTTTCTCCAAAATTTTCCGACTTTCTGATCTGAATATTATATTCTGAATCCCCTCTTGCTATTGAACTCTTTCTTTTCTGTGATGTGATGATGGTTGGTTTGGTGCACTATTTTTTTCCATTCGTCCTTCTCTTTAATGGAATTTGGAACAGCTGAGAGTGAGTGCTTATTACTGTGAATACTGTTGTGCACTGTGCATAATGCGTCAATGCGTGGTGAATGGTGAATTATTTCACGACGTGTGGCATGTGATCAAAACAAAATAACGATTAATAGCATGGCGAGAAAAAGCATGGGCAGATTTGAATTTAGAAAGCTCTTTGATTTCAAATGTTAAATGGGCTGATACTGAGAGAAGACGGGTTTTATCAATTTTAGGATTGGAAAATTGACAAAAATAAATCTTTCAATATTTCTGGAGTAGTAATACTGAATACTGCAAAATAGTGACAATTTTGACAAAGACTTGCAACTTACAATCTTTGATCTTGGTCATTGGTAAGCAATTTGTAGTAGCCTTGTAGGTGTATGGAGGATCGACTTTTGACTTCTTGTTATAAGTAGGAATAAATAGATTATTTACGTGTTTTCAGTGACAGGTGACAAGCAGTCAAGCAGGATACTAAAACGGCAGCTAAACGGGTGAAAGTTACCAAGCAAGAAATTACCGTTTCATTGGATATGCTATCTGGATGGACTGATGACTGACAACGCTGACAACTGACTGAGCGGAGGAAAAACGATTTAATACTGCTAATAGTTTAAAAAAATTGACAGTGATATATTGACAAGTGAGAAGGTTTTTGTATAATATTATAATATGGCTATTTTAACTCCTTTAATGTTGAATGTGTTAATATGTTGCTGACTCCTCTTTTTGCATTTTAGCTTGCAGCAGATAATTCCGGATAGAATGGCAGAGAACGAAACACAACAGGTGCAACCAGAACAAAGTTTACATCTCGCTCGCCCTTCCTTCCTACCCACCACGGAAGTAGAGGATGATTACGATCTTCCTGCTAAAAAACGTAGAAAAGTTGTTGTGGAACATCATGAGATTATACCAAAAGAAGATGACATTTCCAGTTTATCTCGGAACCTTTTTCAAGCCGTAATAAATGGAGACCTACCATGGATCAGAAGGCTTCTGCAGAATTCTTCCACTTTTTTACCCTTTGTGAATATCCAAGATCATGCAGGCTACAACGCCCTTCACATTGCAGTTACAAGAGCCCCATTGAGAAAAAAGCACAAGATAATTAAAACTCTTCTTAGAAATGGCGGAGATGTTAATATGCGAAATAATCGAAGTGAAACTGTAGTCGACTTGGCAATTGAGGTTGATGCAATGTATGCAAGCTCGAAAATTGAGAAGCGGACAATGGATTTACTCTTTGACAAGGAAAAGTTGGACGAGGAAACTGTCAACTCAACAGTTTCTACAGGCTCATTGGAGGATGTACAGAGAGTGAGTAAAAAATATCAGTCTATTGGAAACTTTGTTTTGGATATTGGAGTACTACATTCTGCAGTATCCAGAGGTAGTTTTCCCATTGTCGAATATCTCCTCAGATCCCGAGCTTTCGACGAAGACAGTGTCACCCATGTTCTTTCCAATCTGAGTAATCGTAACCTACTCCACGTATGCGTTATCAATACGTTGCACTTAGAGTATAGTCCTGACAAATTGGAGGAAAGAAGAAAAATTATTGTCATGCTTCATGGGTCTGATGGGCTTGAAGAATTCGAGAATCTGTATCGCCATAGTTTACTTGAAATAGAAGATGACCTCGGCAACCCGCCGTTACTCATGCCAAATATTCATCTTGAGCTTATTAAATGTCTCATTGAGCAAGGAGCCAATGTAACGAACGATAGTAGAGATGGCCGAACTCTGTTGCACAAAGCGTGTACTTATCTGAATGCAGACCAGTATCACGAATTAATTGTTTTCCTAATCAGTCGGATTGGTGCAGAGAGTACTGCAAATGCTTTTCGCAAGATTTGCGACAAGGATAAGGTTCCTCTACATTGTGCGGTTGAGATTATTACGAAGGAGACATTGGACTTGATAATGACTCTCCCAGGAGTTGATTTAAATGCCAAAGATAAAGATGGAGATACGGTCATCTACTATGCAATCTTATTTCAGAGGGATGAACAGTTCCTAGACGCTCTAGTCAGTCATGGTGCCGATCTCAATTTACAAAGTCACTGCGGCGGGTTACTACATGTTGCTGCGTACTACAGAAATTTAGAAGCAATGCAATACTTCATATCCAAAGGCTTTTCGGTAAACGGAAGAGAAATCGTTAAGGGAACCACCCCGCTCTACTGTCTTATTGCGAAGAGGGGCGACAGTGAAGATCCTGATGGTGACACCGCGAATCTAGACGCAGTTAAGTTGCTGCTCGACAATGGATTAGATTTGGCTGCCCCAAATGTTATTGATCATCATAAAAGTGGACTTTTTAAAATTACTCTGTTATTCCGGTGGCACGACAGAGATTTAATGGACCTCCTAAAGTTGCTCGTTTCTCACGGTGGCGATGTGATTACGCATTCAGACAATAGCTTAATGCTCTTCGCAACCGAATCTCCGACACCAGAAATGTATCATGAGATAGCGGAGTTTATGATTGACATACGTAAACCAGAGGTATTTAGTCAGAAAAGCCGAAATGGATATACACCTTTGCACGGATTGGTGGAACAAATGGAACCATTAGTGAAGACATTGGAGTTGTTTCGATCTCTTGGGGTGGATTTTGATACAAAGACTGATGCAGGGTTTACCCCATTGATCACTGCAGTTTGTGGTGGGAGAAAAGCAGCATTTCTAAAATCACTAGTAACCCGATTCGGAGTGGATATGAGAATTTCAGATAACTACGGGAATGGACCGCTTCATCATGCAGCATATTGTGGGAATCTTGAGGCTCTACAGGTATTATCTGAACTTGGGGTGTGTGATGTCAATGCAAGAAATCACACAGAAGATACTCCCCTTCACATGTCGCAACAGTGCCGTAGGATGTCTGAAGATCTCAGACTGGAGATAGTTAAACAGTTGATAGCCATGGGGGCTGATGGAAGCTTACGGAATTCAGAATTACAAACCCCATTTGATGTAGCAAGTGATGAAATTGTCGCTGAAGAGACGCTGCACATTCTACGCAGAGAAAAACTGGACGATGAATCCATCCTCTTTCCAGTTTACAATGGAAACCTTGATGAAATCAAGAAAGTTTCAGAGATTTGTGTTCGACGGGGAAAGCTGCTGAAGAATTTCTGGCAAATGAACTCACTAAAAAAAGAAATTTCCCCTCTTCACGTTGCAGTGAAGAAAGGGGATTTAGAAATGGTTCAATATTTGTTGGAGGACGAGGGCTACAAAGAAATTTTGGATGACATTCGCTTTTCCAGTTTACTCCATGGCTGCATTCGCTTAACAAGTGATTTTCCAGAAGCGAGAATATCTAGTCGAAAACAGATTATAAACTTGTTGGTGGGTTTAAACAAAAAGTTACTTTATGGTGAAAGAGACAAGATTCCGTGTTTGAGCGCTTGTAGGATTCACATTGACTTGATAACCCAACTCATTCAACTTGGAGCTGACCCTCAAGCAGAAGATTGGAATGGAATTAGTCTTCTGTACTCAACTCCAAGTTATTTGGATGAAGAAGATTATCACGAAATGGTGGAATGTCTTAGCAAAAAAGGATTACTAGATTGCTTTATGAAACGTAGTGCTTCTTACATATCTCCACTTCATAGTGCAGTACGAAAATTAAATCTGTTAGAAGAAACTATTCGTTTAGTATGGGAAAGTGGGGTTGTGGACTTCAACGCTGTAGATGCACACGGGAATTCCCTTCTTTTTAATGCTATTGATGGAAAGAGGACCTCTGATTTTATAGCCATGTTAATCTTAAAGTTTGGAGTGATTTGTGGGCGTTGTAATAAAAATGATGAAAATGCACTACACCGCCTTGCCCGTCATCCTAATCCTAATCCTGGAGGTACAAAAAATGCTGCATTAGTGAAACTTTTAATTTCCAAAGGATGTGACTTGAATGGAGGAGATCAGTATGCATTCACGCCCCTTCATTGGGCTGTGAGGGAAATGAAGCCAGACTGGGAAATGGTTCGTGAGCTGCTGGAAAACGGAGCTGATGTGAAACCCGTGCGTCTTCTTGGATATACTGCTCTCCACTATTTAGTTCGGAGTTCGCAAAAGTATCAGCGAAACTTGGCAGTGTCATTGACGAAATATGAAGGATTTTGTTTGCTCGTGGAATATGGTACAAATGTCCAGTGCAGGGATGAACAAGGCCGGACCATGCTTCATTACGCGGATGAGCTACATTCCGAAGCTTACTTTTGTATTTGCTCAAAAATCGTAAGCATGGGAGAAAGCAGTTGTTTATCCGTTGCGGATAACGATGGAAGGACAATTCTTCACAGTGCAGTTCTTGGGAAGCTGGAATTGTCTAGAAAGACGCTGGAGTTGCTTATCAGTCACGGAGTGAATATAAACGCAAAGGAAAATCTTGAAGGGAATTCTGTGTTGCATTCTGCTGTTGATACATACGGGTCAGACAAGTTTATTTCATTGCTTATTGAGCTGGGGGCTGACTGCAAAGTGAAAAATAAGGTTGGCCAGATACCTCTCCATATTGCTGCGTCCAAGGGTCGCTTGGACATTGTCTCCATACTTCTCAAGCATGCTCCCACCACCGTGAACGAAAAAGATTTGGCTGGAAATACTCCTTTACTTTGTGCAGTTATGTGTCCACTTGAGTCATCTGAGTTTTCTTTATGTAATGAGAGTATTGTAGTAGAGCTGATAACACATGGAGCAGACTTCTGGGCGATGAATAGGCGAGGACGAACAATAAGTGAGTTGATGCATTCAAATCCTCGTTGAGATATATAATTTAAATTTATTTCATTGATTCATATTTACGAATGGAACAATATCAGTACTTCATTGTAAGGTCGTTCGTGATAGGCTTAAACCAAAAATTATTTTCTAGTATAAGTTAAAATAGCTAAGAAATTCTATGAATTCTAGAACCGAGATGAGTATTAAAATGCGTAACTGAAAGTCTAAAACATTTGCTATGATTTCGCATAAATGACTGCTATGTTTTGTACACTAATAAAATTAAATAAGAAAATCTTGATGTTTACAATATATGTGTAGTAAATATGGATAGACACAAACTGACATGTATATACTATGTAATGTGGCGTTATTATTACTGCTATATTGCACATTGCACTATAGGTGACAGATAGGACACCATAACTAGTCGGAAAATAAAACGAACTCTGAATTCTTTAGGAATAAGAACTGAGAAAAAAATGTCTGCATTGACTTGCGTTATTCTACCATTCACAATCATATGATGTTCAAATCTTTAATTTTATGAATACATATTATTAATTATCTTAAAAATTACTTAAAATCATAACGTAAAGCCCAACATTATACTCGAAATATCAGAGTACGACGGTTGACGGTAAATGCCACATGCCCCAGTAGTTCACGAGATTCTCGGTATTATTAACATTCTAAGATCTATATGGTTGAGGATGAAATACTTTATGCACTACTTAAGAACTGGAACACTGGAAGTATTGGCACTTTTTATTACTACTACATAGTACTACATTAAATATTACTAATTATAATAGCTTCTTTTGTTTTTAGACCTGTTTGATCTATTTAGTGATGTTTCAACTCTGAACAAAGAATCTTACTGTACCCCATATGTGCGTGGAAAATGATGATAAACTAGTAGAATTAGAATTACAGTCAATGAACAAGTTAATTTTAGTTTTAGCAGAATAATTATTCAAAAATCCAAAATGCAAATTATCTTAATGCAAAATCGTTTTTAGAAAATAACAGAAACTAATATTTTTATGGATTTTTTTCGTTAAAACGAAACAAAATAGCTTATCAAAACGAGCAAATGTAAGAGCCATTACTGAAATATTGTAAAATTATCTATGGTAAGATTAACACACCTAGATGTCAGGTGCTCTTACAATTTCTCTTGTGAAAGGTTTTTAGTAAACCTTGCATGACTATTAAATGGAAATGTACGATAAAACAGGCAATGACTATCGTGGTCATGTCATGTTAAGTGTACTGATATCGATCGGGCATAGCTAGCACTGATGATGGACTCGACCACGGCGACACAAACTATGCATGACAAGTAAAATGACGAAACTTGATCTTCGGGTTTTCCAAAACAAATTGTCTTCTCATTATTCAGATATGTGTTGGAACACAAGATTAATTCCTGACTTATTATTTTTGATATCATGGTTAGTGATGGACTTGAATAATTCCTTCCTAGATTATCATTTAAATTTGCTTTATTTAGACTTCCTCTCAAGAATCGTTACATTAGACATATATACTTATACCGTGTAGGTTAACCAATACATTAAAGTCTGCTAGGTAATAAAAATAAATAGTAGCACACGAAACTCACTGAATTAAATGTTGGGTTTCATCACTCGAAAAAAATGCAAGTTGTCGAATTTGCTTATCTTTTGACTTTTTCATTGAAATCAGACTTTTTTTCTTCTTCTTATCAACATTCTCCTTTTTACTTGAACTATTCAATAGTAGTGGCGAGCTGTCTGCCATCGTATCCTTTTTAGCCATTTCAGCCAAAAGATGTTCCAAAGCGCGATTAGCGTTATCCATCCTCTTTGCTATTTTTAATTGCCTCAAACGCTCCGACCTAATCTCTTCGGTTATAATTAACAATTGTGTCGTCCAAGAGTTTAGCTCTTGAAGGGGACGCCTGTAAATGAAGTGAGGAAAATCAATGAATTTGCACATTATATGAATTGATATTGCTTTTCTATAAAGTGTAATTAAACATACAATAGCTCAAAATCAGAAGCAAGTTTAAGATAGTAAGAGTGTGAGGAAACGTTAATCCTTTTTGACCAAAAAGTCGGTAAAAAGTTCACCTCAAATCCGTCAATAGAAAACATTTTCTTGCATGGAGAATCCCGACTGGATGGAGTTATCAAAAAGATTTTACATAAATGAGGATTACGTATTATTAATTTGTAACTGGTTATTCAACTGTCTGTACCGTCTCAAGTCTTCTGCGATATGATGACCGCCAGTTTGATAAGCTACATTTGCTAAAATGATATTTTCTCCGTTGAATTTGAAGGAGATGTATCTTCTCCAAACTTCACAATCAATTTGCAAAATGTCATAAAAGCTATAGATCGACGAATCGCCGTCCGTAATCAGGGGAAGAACATCGCACTGAATATATAAAAATTTCACTAGCAAAATTGTTGTTTATCCTGATTATTTTGAAATACATATATATAGTATAGCTTTCAGTCATACACGCTGGTAAAATGGAAAGTAGGTGACCTTGGGTAGCATTATACCATTCTTGTCAACTTTTATTCTAGCATCCATACACTTTCCAAAGTGTTGTTCCAACAATTCGTTAAGCTGGACGGCATCGTCAGGGGTAGAGCACAAATAAGTAAACATATCCTCTTGGAAAATATGTTCTACAATCGGTGCCCATCTTCTTTCCTGAAAATTCCAGCACAAGAAACGAAAAACTATACAACATGTGGAATTTTGAAATTATTGAAATCTTGATGAAAAAAACAGGCCATACCGTGATTTTGACTTTGTGGAAGAGAGGACCACTGGGAGATTGGTGAAACTTTGAGGCATTCAAAGAGATAACCTTTGCGAATTCATTGTACTTTTCATGACATTTATTGGGATCTTCAGCATAACCGATTTTGTCAAGTGCGTCGTCAGCGACGGCGCTATTGGTATAAAATGATTGGTCTAATTTTACATCCACATTAATATTTCGAAAGAATGAATGGTCACTCTGAATTCTAAAAGTTGGGTCATCCATATCCAAATCGCTTGAATGTATAGGCTCTCCAAGTAAGGCTTGCTGTTTTCGAAGCATAGCTTCATGAAAGTCTGCAAATAAAATGGGCACATGACTATCAAATTATAATTATCATTTCAAAATGCACAAAAGTTAACTAGTATGGTTACTCAGCTTTTTATTTCATTATTTACTTACCCAATTCCTGTATGATACTCCTTTGTTTCTCTACCATTGCATTTATCATTTTCATACTGTCGTCAAACTCCATTTGCAAAGATTCACGTCTCGCCTTTAGTGAAGATAGAAGCGAGACTTTCGAACAGTGTTCATTGATGTTGACGTCACTCTTGTTTTCATCTACGATAACATTTAGAACTTCAGGGTTGGTTCGGATTCGACTTTGCTCGGGTTTTTCAACAGATAAATCGGAACTCGACATGTCACATGTTTTCCTTCCCAGACAATCAGAATTTTTCTTTGACAATGATTCACTATCACTGCTAAAGTCTTTCAACACCTTTCTAATTTCCGCCATATTTACTTGTTTAGCTGATTGATTAAAAATAAGAATGAGTGTATTTTATTTTGCAAACTCAAAAATTTCGTATGAATCAAACTCAAAACTAAATACTAATTTATGCACATCACAATCACAAGAGCACATTGACAATGACAGATTTCTGATTTGCTTTCACAGGGATTTAGATTCAGCCGTTGAGAAATTTTTCCGCTTCATGCGAACTTCGCGGATTTTTCGACTGCTGACTGCTTTTAACTTTAACACAGTTCACGACTGAAAGGGATTTTCAGTACCACATGCACTACATCGACTGCATGATTTTTCCTTCAACAGTTGACAGTTATGCTAAAAGATATTACTAAAACATTTCCCCTTCAAACTGGTATGTTATAGTTGCTAGTGTTAGTGTTGCTAGTTGCTACGCAAAGTTTACATTCAGCTTAAGATATATTGTCACATTAAACTGAGAAATTGGTCAATTGTTTAAATTTATTTATTCGAAAGTTTCTAATTATTTATAAAGGACATTTAATAATTTTTTCTGATGGTCTAGGCATCTAGATTGGAACAATAGTTTGTTGGTCGGGAAAAAAATCCAGACATATTTTTTAATACATTTATTCTTAAATGGCGTAACTACAGGCGTATACGTTTATATTATATCATCTAAGAATATATTTTGAGCTGCCAGTTTTTTGTAAAATTGATTTGCATAGGAACTCAATTCTCTGCTTATCTAGTTGTTAGTAACATTGGATGCTGTAATGGTTAGGCAATAATCCTAGGCTTCTTGATTAATAACATTTTTATGATTCCGCATTGTCTTTGAAAGAGATGAATAGCGACAAAAATAAAATCAACCCTTACAAAATTGAAATTTCAAAATTAAATAGTGCAATTTATTTATTTACTTTATAGTTGCATGTTTTCTTCTCTTCGACTATACGCTACAAAAAATGTAGTCCGCTGGAGACAAAATCGTAGAAATATTGCCGGTCTGGACTTCTCCATTGGGAGAGAAGAAGTATAAATGATAAGATTTCGACAAGACTTTGAGAATTTTGAAAGCCACGGATCCTTCTCAAAATACATGCTCCTTTGCCACTGCTTCTTCACCTGTTTCGACAAAGATAATGGTCTACTCGCAAACTCCATGAGGAGGACATCAAAACCGACACAAATTGTCAGCAGTAAAGGGTAAACTACGAACTTTAAGAAGAACGCAGATTGGTCAAGCTGCACAGTGGCAAATAAACAAGTTATTATAATGATTGCATGAATTATTAAAACCACTGGGAACGTAAGATCCTGAAAGCATTCGTTAAAAAGTTGTGTGAGAAGTTGGCATTGACGGTATAGCTGTGTTTGACGCTCCAATATGATTTTCCTCTTAAATAAACCTCCTTCTTGATTATCAACATTAAATCCTTTAAAGAATACTAGAAAAGAGTTGAGATGGAAAACTGCAATTATCAAAACCATGCATAAGGTGCCGCCAGCCGCTGAAAGAGGAATGAAGAAACCCACTTCGATAAAATAAAATGCAATTTTTGTGACTACTGATCCACCTTCTTTTTCATTGATTCCTTCACAGTTTGTAGATAATATTGAGTATAGGTATTGTGGGGCACATGGCGTGACAAAAAATAAAATTGGGAAAATGATTAGTGCAGCTTGAGTTCCAATAAACCAAAATGTGACAGCAAAATTGAGGACTTTGATTGATGCATCTATTTGGAAATACATAAAAGATTACTTAGATTACCCTTTCATTCGTATGAGAAGAGAAGTCTGATTCTGATTACATGATATAACATTACGAGTGCGAATATGGCGCATTGAACGTACTATTCGATTCCAAATTGACTCGATGAAATTCAAAAATCTTTCTAAAAAGAAGGCAGAGTTCCTCCTTTTTCATGAATAGATTATATCCACACAGGCAGCTAGCGAGATGAGCACTAGTCCACAGTAAATATGCGAGAGTAGAGCTTAAGCTCATTTTATGAGATTGGTATGTGTACAAAAATCGAGAAACTAGGAATATCCAGTAAATCCAAGAGATTGCCAGCGTTATGGTCCATTTACCAACTAGCAGAGAATTACTTCCGAGGAAAACTAATCTACCCCCATTTAAGCGCTCTTCCCAATTATACGGCATATTTGTAAAATAACTAGATAGCCAAAGTTGAGTTTTCAAAACCTGAATATAATTTCTTCTGTTGAACATTTTCTAGTTTTCAACTGGGATCAAAAACCCGAAGAGAATGACACTGTACTGCTTACTTCCTAACTATGTAATAAAGTCACATAAGTTTAGTTCCAGAAAGTTGGGTATATAAAGAAATGTGTAACATTTCGATGTAATCACTTCACGTCACTGTCAAAAGTGTCAATGATTGTAATATAGATTCGGAAATATACCTGTAACCTTGCATTTGATGATTTCTCGACTATATGAGACATGAGACAACTGGTGCAACTACACACTGCAAGCTGCAAGGTCGAAAAGCGTGACTACTAAAGAATGACGTGAGACGGTGTAGTGCAGTGTTAAGTACACGTGGCACGTGTGGCGAGGTCAAGTTACTAAGCATCATTTAAATAAGCACGAGTTAACAAAAGGACGAAAAAAGTAGCAATTTTATACCACGTCTTAAAAGCACACATAGTTGTAGATATAAGTGAGATGTGTCCTTGGTAAGATGAGGTGATTAATTTCCTTTCAGGGAAATACTCCAAACTCATTTGAATAATTGAATCAGCCAATGCACAAATGTGTCACGAGGAAATGGATTGTTTATCACAAGTGTTCCATAAGAAATGTTATTAAGGAGCGTAGCTCTTTATGAAATCGTGTTTTCCGTGTGTCTGTGAATCTGTCAATCTGTGAATCTGTCAATCTGTGAATCTGTCAATCTGTGAATCTGTCAATCTGT
>JAHZNA010001951.1:0-24575 GCA_027743935.1 Sinodicranocentrus sp. ZH6
GTTAAAAAAACAGTCAAAACTTCGCTCAGTTTCTGCTAACTTTCTCCTTGTGTTATTTTTTGTGCGAAATTCATGATTTTACTGAATGCTTATGCTCGGTAATATTTACATTAGTCTTCTCAAATATTCCACACCATCAGAAACCAGATCAACAAAATTCAACTTAGTACTGCTAGTAACGCCGTTTGAGCGAGTTAACGCTCAAAAAACAGAAACAAGTAATGGCCAACGGTAGCTAAAATAAATGGTTACCTAACTTCAATAAAATTACATTGTGTATGCATACAGTATGCGTATTACTAATAATAATTGAATACACGGAATAAGTTTTAGACTTCATTTCCCTTTTCAATCCAAAATGTTAGCAAATTTATTTAATATTACTTAAATGTTACTCCACTCCAATGATCAGTCAGTAATTAATCCGTCATTCTGGCCACATCAAACTGTAAATTCAATCGTATTTTCCGTCACTATTGAAAAGCACCGTTTGCAGCGAATTTTAAACATGATAAATCAACCTCTCTAGCTTAATTCGCGTTTTCCTCTTGAGCAACATTGATGATACCGTAGAGTAATTATCTAAACTTTGGAAGTTGTTGACGATGCATATTATGCTGTGCTAATTGAATAATGATTCTACTGAGACACATAAAACATTCTTTTACACTTTTCTTAGTATTTGCTAAGATTTTTTTCTCTTCAAAAACAAACTAAAAAATACGTTTTCCTAAATCTCGCATAAATGCTAAATGCGACGAAAATGGTGCCCAGCGGAATTGCAAATCGTGATGTAATCTTCTTTATTGCACTAATAGTTTGCACTCAAGCTATTCATCAAAACTTCTCCTATACCATGCTCTAATATGGGGGAAAGGAATGAGCAAAAAATACAACCAGAAAAGCAAGTAATATAGAGAGCACGACGACGAGGAACAGCGTTCGTAAATAATTTACGAGTCATTCTTTCCATCCGATCTAACCTTTTCATGAGATGACTTCATTTACCATACGAATATTCCTCTTACGCTACCAGCTTACATGAATTTATCTTTCTTCGAAACATAAATCCCTACAACATACGACACAAAAAAATCTAATCGGTCGTTATTCTGATTTTACATTTAAGCTTATGCTTACTCACATACATATGTAATGATTATAGATATATGGAGTAAATATATCCTCCATCAGTTCTCATTCTGCTCTAAAATACTCGAATTTCATCTTCCCGTTGATCCTTTTACTATTCCCACGCATTAGTTAGCAAATGAACAGGTAGAAGTTGAAGATGTCATTTATGTTAAGCAATAAAATTGTTGATGCTTGAATCTTTTTTTAAGTATAATGTCAAGGAGAGATCGTCCTTAGCAGACAAAAAATTAACAAGAGATGGTAAAAAAAGGTCCCACTCAAGTTCCTATTTTACACCCAAGTATACGCTTTTTCTTGGAAGAAATTTTTTCACACATCATCAGATATGAAACGGATGAGAACCAGTAGTTAGTTACCTTTTCCATAGCTATACCTCTCCATCAAATATTGTGACCACAACTGCCATCATCATGCATCTGCTTGTCGTGTTCCTTTGGGAATAAAAGTTTGCTTTGTAAGCTGTAAAGGTGTACGTATTATATTTCATTTGGGGTAAAGGAGATATTTGCTTGTGTGGAAGTTTTGTAATTTCGTGTTTTCAAATCACACACTTGAGCGTTCACATGAACTCCACCACTCATAACAAATGTCTAAACGAATTGAAAGGAATTTTTTGAATGTGTGACGAAGAGTTGTAGCATGACATTATTCTATGAATAATAATATGAAATATTATACTCATTTTTTTGCGATTACGTTTTCATGGAATAAAGCTCTATTGAAAATGAGGAAAATATGTCAAAACATTCATTCAAATAACTCTAATTCATAATACCTTGCCTTCAACCGGCTTAAAGTTAACATGATCTTATTTATTTAGCCACTTGCTCTGATGAAACGCTTATTAAATATTCTTGAAATGTTTTCATAGAAGTCGAAAATAGCGTATTTAAAAAGGGTATATGCTTATTTATAGTTACCGTGCGCTTGAGCATTTACGGGGGGGGGGGAAAATGGCTGAAAAATGAGCTACATTATTAAATAAAAATGAAAAAAATCTTTCAGCTTTCTGCCATACAGAATATTGACTGAATTGTTTGTTAAGAATGTCATTTAGAATAATTAGGATAGGATGGTGTTCATCATGTTTCTTTCATTTTTTCTTCATTTTTGTGCACGTTTTTTATCGTAAGTAGTTGGTTACTTCTCGTCTTTCTTAGCTGGTTTGATTCGAAGTAAACTAAAGTATATTCCGGAGAAAAACTCTCTTCCGGTTACAAAATGGTGTGCATTTTCATTTTTACTATTTACTCACAACTTAAAACCGGCGGCTTAAATATGTTGCATTTTTCGATATTTTGTAATCAGCCAAGATATAAATCTTGCGCTCTTCCTCTAAATAATTGAAATACCTAAACAAGTTCAAATGTACTTTTTTAAGGTGCGGAAGTTTGTTTATTGAAGAATGAAAATAAAACGAAGTTTAAAAATGATACTGTTATGAACACTTTGTTAAATACGATTGTAAAGGATAGCATAAGTATATAGCTTCTTCTCAAATAAATGTTTTAACACCTTGTTCGAGTTCTCCATACGCAAAAGCATTTTTGTGTAACCTACAATTAATAAAGTTGCTTAGATGTCAAAGTGTACAGTGCTGGTTCGCCGCCTATTAGATAATACCTCGTATCAGATGCTTTTAAGCCGGTTGACATGAAAGGAGCAGAGATTATGATATGAAATGGAGACACGTCGGCATTGACACCTCAAAGATCTCAAAGCCCAACGAGTCTTTACTTACCTTTCTAAACGTACTAACTAAATGCACTTACTGTAGGCATTATCTCTGTATATGGTATAGAGAAAACTTATGAGTGCATACTACGCAGCTTCTTCATGGAATAAGTATAAAAAAGATTGGGAAAGCATTGTCAATGCTTTCTCACTCGAAACAAACCCGCCGCTGTCCGCTCACAATTGAAAGAAAGATGCACTTATATGCAATAAAAAATATAGGGTTAATGCTATAAAAGCAGTGCGGAATAGCAAGGAACTGAAAGGAAACATTTCATCCATAACCTTCATGTTGATTAAAACCTGATCCAGAGATTAAGTTTCTTTCAATCATTCGTTCCATACAGTTACTACTAGGAACATCCTACAATCTTGAGCCAGAAACTGAAACATTCAATTAATTTTTGGTATCTTTGTATTTTATGTGCTTCATTCAGTCGTAGAAACAGGAAACTAACGTGGGGGCTGTATACGTTGTCATTGTCATTTTATATTTTTTGTTCTTTTAGCACAACTGTTTTATTATGCTTTAATGATATTGTGGACACACGCATATATGCGTTGACATTGGCAAACCAAAGTATTATAATTTTTTAATATTTTTTCTTGTTCATTTTTACGGATTTAAAGTTACGGTTGTCACAAATTTTTGATGATTTGATATTTATTGAAAACAAAATGTTGATATTAACAGACACGTGACAATTTACAAATTTGGATAGCGGTTGCAAAGACGCATTAAATATAATTACGAAAATGATAATTCAATAAATTACAATTCACTCGGGAAAGCTTTAGGTCACCAGCACCAATTAGCATGGAGTTAGAGTATAGCTGCTTATATAAAGAAAGGTTTTTGCTTTTGTGCATTATGTTTGACAGCTGACAGTGGAGTTGATGACTGTGAAATTGTTCATTTCCAATTTCCCCAGTACATCTGTGGGGCTCGAAATACGTAGCATGTTTTCCGTTTTGCCCCCATCCATGCTCTTGTTTGGAAAAGCACAACTCTAAACAAACTCAGGAGAATTGCATTTCGTCAAAGCCTCCCCATTCATAGTATCAATTTAAAGTCTCCAGAGCTCTACACGTTATAATTTTCACAAACTTATTGTAATCCAATAATATCAGTTTTATGCTGCCCCACAGAACCCTCTGTGTCTCCCTTCATCTCTTACTGAACTGATCCCTTCAAATGAAACAAGAGCAAATGAGTGTGAATGAAAGGGTTACCAAGTTAATTCCGTAATTGAGTCTTTTTATTTATGCATATTTATTATTTAGCCAAGGAGAGGATTTGGATTGATCGTCGTGCATATACATATTTATATCCCATAAGTTTTCATCATCCTATTACATTATATATGCGATTTTATCATGGCCTGCCAGCTGTCTACGTGAAAGATGAATAATATGGGTAACATTGATGTAATTATCGGCTTTTCATACTTACACTCTTGCAGTCTCATCCAACCGACTGGAAGGGAGTGAATAGTAGGGCCGGGGGCATGATGTAAATTGTCTAAACAGTAAATATGACAGCGGAGAAGGGGGAGAAGAGAATGAGATAATGTGCTAGTTGACAGTGAGGACTTGATGCATGCATGCAACACAGGCAGCTATGTAATATTGACTGGACTGGACTTCCATCCGAGAAGGATGACGAAGACGTTGGATGATTGTGATGTTGTGGTGAAGTTGATGTAAATTTGAGTGCATGCATGCATGTTATTATTATAAATGAGGGTGAAATATACGTTCCATGAATGTAAGTGCTATGCATTGTACGTGTGCTTTATAAGTTCCAATTCCAAGAAGTTTTTTTGTGGCTCACAAGCAACAGGGTTGCTTCTCTGAATGAAAGTGAATGAATATTGGTAAATGATGGAAAATAAGGTTGCTTGTTTAAATAGGCTTTACCTCCTGCAAGTAATGCTCCTCTTTGTCAAGAATACACGAAAGAGGGGTTGGATACTCCGTATTGAGCTTTTACTCCAGGTTTATTGTCACGGAAGCTATTTTCTGCTTCACAAATAATGCAGTCAAATGTGACCCCTGCACTTTGCTCTTTTCTTTCATTTGGCAACCAAAGCCTGGGAAAGAAGCATATAAATCTTCTCAACAATAGATCCTAATGAAGATCGAATGTGTCAGTTCCCTACTCTATTAGCACACACGGATACTTATTCCAAGTTAAATGGTTCAATAAACACGAAACGCTCTCCTGCCATCATTAGAGGCATGCAAAGGCGCATTATTGATGACACGATGAAGACGTTGTTTAATACAATCAAACATTTCGTTTGTCAATCAGCTACCACAAAAAAATAATCCTCTTTATAGCTATCTTCATTTTTAAGTTTTGCGCAACAGTAACCCACACACTCTCAAGATATTCTTCTGTCATCCTAAAGTAAGAATGAAAGTGGTGGAATGGAAAAAGGCAAAGTCCTCAACATTTATAAGCAGAATGGAGCTTTGACAAGCTTGTAAGTGTTAGACAAACTGCTAATGATTACAGGAGAAATGCTTATCCATGCAAAAGAAAATACTGTCGCGTCTCAATTTTGATCCTACTTACTTCGCAGCACATTTATCCTGCGTGTTTTCATGTTCTCAGACCTGTTATAATAAAACTTTCCTTTAGACCAGCAGTCTAGTCTAAAACAGTCTAGATGTATGTATATATCAACAATCCATTACCCAAATGATACTATCATTACGTATGATTAAGGTTAGCAAGTGCATCCACGCGCAGCTAACAATGTACAACGTAACTATTTCCATAGAAGCTATTACGAATACAATATCTAAATTTACTCCAACTTTTGGAATAGATATAGAGCAAACCGTGAAGGGAGCACATTTTATGTATTCTGAAAAATAATATAACCTATTGTCATGCAATTTCCTGCAGAGAATGGATCTAGGGAGCTATTCGAATGAATCCATTGGGACACACCTTGGAAAGTATAGCATTAAAAAGCCGACATAAGTCGTGGCACAGAGATAAATATACGTACTGCATCCCTCTTCCTCATCTTGAGAGTCAGGAAGCAAGTTGCTTTCACAATTTGAAATAAAATTTCAAGCTACCTTCACTTACAGGGTAAATGCACACATGAGATATACATATTATTTACCAGTTATCAAAATACACTGGGAATCCCAATGTCTCTGCTCTATCTATGTGTTAAAAACAACCACACATGAGCCAAATAAATAAACTTGGCTTCATAGCCTTCCCTTGCAGCTCGAGAGTATTATATATTCACATAATATGCTTATTTGATTACGCACAAGTTCAATACATTCGTGACATGACTTTTCTTCTTTTCCAGCTACGCGTATGGCTGGGAAACGTGTAGATTTTATTTTTTGGACAAGATCGTAAATAGAAAAAGGGACCCAATGAATTCCGCGTTCTTTTTTGTCTACTGTTGGAAACAACTTGTACCATTTTATACCACCTATATTTGTCCGTCATATAGGAAATGGGAAATAATGAGGATCGCATGAAATGAAAGAAAGTCTGGGAATGAAGGATGAAGATTTGTATTTGAGTTGTAGAATAGAACTAGCTAGCATTATTTTTATTATTACATTAGAAAACATCCTCTCTCCGAATACTACTGGAAAACAGAAAAGTATATGAGGTAAGCAAATAATACATATCTATTCTTGTTTTTGTTTCTTATAAAACCCCACACATAATGCAAGGGTATTTATATTGTAGCTAGCTGTAAAATGTAATATTGTGTTAGAAGAGCTGAAGGTTTTCCTCTTTTCTCTCTCGGAAACTCAAAATGTTTCTTATTCTATTTTTTGAAACCGAAACTATAATGTAGTCGGGGACATGACTCGTTTGTCTGTTTTATGTTTGTAATGTAATGGTAAAGTTAGAGACTCCTTGTCCCAAGAGACGGTGGGGATGGATGTTGTTAAAGCTATGATACAGTTACATCACATAACGTACGTACTTTACTCCTCCGTCATCAATTTCATCAGCGTCGTTTCCCTATTTCATATTATTAACAGAAAAGAAGACAGAGAAAAGAAATATTTAAGCTTAGCCAGTCCCTCTGTGTGGAAATACGCATTCTGAAAAAAAGTGCATCATGTGCGTGTAACATGTGTGCCGAAGCATTTTATAAGCTGGTTGTTGTCGTAATGTTATATTATGCCTTCTTTCCGTCTCCTATTTTCCGTCATATCCTTTTTCCTCAGTTGAGCTTTCCCCACACATATTCTGCTTCTGATCAAAGTGAAACCAATGCGAGGAGCGGTACGAAATCTTCAAGGGTAAAGAGATATTCTCAAAATCCCAATAATCCCTTGTAAATACCTTTTATACAGAGATGTATTCAACTCATCTCGTGTATGTGAGATGCATAGATGCATTCACCCTCGGTGCTTCAAAAGCATTTACCATTTTTCAAATATTGAAAGAAAAAAAGGAAACGAATAGTTTGTGTAGAGAAGCAAAGTATCTTATTGATTCTGGTCTTTGAGAATAACAACGAAGTGGTAAAAGATGAAGTGAAGAATCAAAGTGGAATCTTCAGTGAAGGATATGCAAAGCAAAGTAATTACTTATAAAAATATCGTATTATTTGTAGGGAAATTGGATTGAGGAGAAAAAAATACTGTAGGTATACTCAATTTAGTAAACGCCCCAACCCGATATCTCTTCATGTTGTATTTGTATGGGGGTAATTGAGTAAAAACATGTGGAAATGTCCAAATTTGATGTACGAATATCTGTGTTTTAATATTAAGGGAAATTCATGGGAAAGCTTTGAAAACAAATTTCAAATGAATTCGAAAATAATTTAGTTAAAACTCCAAAAGCTTTGATGGTTGAGGTATTATTGATTACCACATATTTGGTTAGGAGGGAATCAGGCCGACCAGGGTATGAATGAGCTTTGAGAGGTAAATTAAATGATCAAACGAAGGACAAATTTATTGAGAAAAGCAAATCTTATATTAATCTTATCTAAATATTTTTGGTTAAGCATTGGCTTCCCAAAAAAAGTTTTTCATAGAGAATTAAAATTATCTAGTTACAAGACCATTCCATCATACAACCACCACCTCGACGAAAATATTTATTATTAGAGTAAACCATAGAGTTGCGGTGACAAGAAATTTTGCTCATTAATAGAAGCCTCGCTTTGAGGTGAGAGAAGCACGTAGCAACCACATCTGAAAGGAGGTAGATCCTATTTAAATTTAATCCATACACTGGACACGACACTGATAAGCTATAATCTTCTCAAACTTCATCACTGTCTGATTGTGAGTATATTAATGCATCTTGTAACTTGTAACCGTTTTTTTCAGTTATGTGTCCTTCAAGAGATGTGTGCATATGTAACTCACGATAAAGATATGAGGATAAAACCAATTCACCACTAATTCCAATTCATCACCTCCCCTTTGTTTGTCTTGTACAGAGAAAAGATTCAAATTTTACGATTCGAAGCCCTCCTAAGCAGAAACCATATGAGTGTCTCTAACTATACAAATGTTATCAGACACGCACCACCCGGTAAAATAACTGAAAAGAGTAAAACAACAAAAGCACTTCAGTACAGTGCCTACACTAGGCATGGCGAGTTATCTGTCCTTTGAGAATGAGCAGAGAGAAAATCCACTTTTGTCATTCTTCTCAATTCCCAGCCTCCGCATTAATATTCCAATTTAAACGAGAAAACAACTAAACAATGCTAATACTATACGTAGTATTTTGAATTACGTCTACATCGCTTCCCTTTGTTTTCTCATATCACCCACTCCTTCCAGAGAAAGTGGTGTTCCGATATTATTCCTTGTTATTTTTTATGGAAGCCGACGAAGTTGTTAGTTACATACTTTCCCATTTCTCCTTTAAACTGAGTAAAAGCTGATGAGCTACATAAGTGGTTGAACGGACTGGGGTAATAATAGGAAACCAAAGTCCATACCCTCCAACGGAGTAGGCGGTGAAAACTTTTTGTATCCGCAGCCTCGTGCATATCAAATCAATTTCTAGGCGAACAAAAATACATTCACCAAAGCTGACTCTCTATTCTCTCAATAACTCTTTATTGTATTTTCTAAACACAATTTAAAATAGATGTCAGCTTACGTGTATGAGCTGCTTTGAATATTGTAGAACAAAAAATATGAGAAGCCTAATTGTAATTATATTTTAAACAATTCAATTAGACAATGTATGATTAGATTTGCAAGTTGGATTAACTAGATAATTTGCGCAATAGTTCCTTCCAAAAGAAGGACGTTTAACATATGATGAAGGGAGGAAATGAAAATTGCTTTCAAAATTAGTTTAAGCTTAATCTACATTTCTTAACTTTTACATACAGTTTAGACGCAAAATCTCTAAAAAGTTTCACGACATGTGTGGTCTCTTAATGAATACATGAAAACCGTGGTTTTGAGTTGGAAGATAGTTAGAATTTCCTGGTAATGACAAAATTAAACTGAAAACTCAATTAGTAAATTAGGTTCAGAAATTAATCTGCGTGTCTCGGTTTCCTTGAGAATTGACTAACGTCTGTGTCGCCGAATATGAAAGACTGTGTCTGATTCACGATTAATGCATAATATAATAAACCTCATGTTCCCTAAATTAATCTTGTATAAGCTTGTATAAAACCCAGACAAATATATCATATATCCGCGTTGAAAATTACGTAAAATGAGGTTTTAATTTTCTTAAATTGCATTATACACATTTATAATTATAAGCAATAATGTAAATGCGTACATCATCCAGCGCAGGAAGTAAAAGGAAACCAGTGAAAGTGAAAGAAGACAAACTGGAAAGAAAATGAAAGACACTAGACACTAGACGGCATAAACATAATAGAGTTAAAGAATCCCACGAGTATGTTTTCCATATTTTTACTTCAAAAGCATACAATTCCTTTATTGTGGGAATGAGCACAGGGTAAAAGGGGAAGACTTATGTTGTATATTGAAATAGCTTGTATTTTATATGTTCATAAACGTTCTCATGTTTAATTCTTGTTACTAGCAACACCGTTGACGCTACCGTTACACTGAGCTTGTTTGATGAAAGACTAGTTTGTGGAAAAATGTTCCTTTCCTGAACGGAAATAGACGGAAAGTTACCAAGTCTTGGTTTCTTATAAAATATTGCAAAATAAAACAAGCCGACAGGGCATAATATTTTCCAGCCACATACATCGTTACATTTATTTTAACTTTGTTCCGGGTGTATCTGAATTTACTAAAAATAAACCCATAATTTATTCCTGTAAAATAACTATTATATTAAGTGAACAATACTAATGCGCAAAAACTGCCTATTCATCACATATTTACCCTTTTAACACTACCTATTTATTTAAAGAAACTAATGATAAATAAACCGCAGTTCCAAAAAGCTATAAAAGAATGTATTGCCAAGTTGTTGTCGAAATTAATTCACATTCTCCATCGACGGAACGAGGATTGTATCCAAAAGAAAAAATCCAACCTGCCATAAAATACACAAAGAATGCAACAGGTTACAATAGGAAAAAGCAAGGAAGCCATTATGGCCATATAAATTCGCATGAGAAGAGCATAAAGCAGGACAATGACTAGTATGTGCACATTTTAATTTTTCTTCCTCCACTGAATCCCCTCGTGAAGAAGGACAGCTTGAGATGTGAGTGAGTGAAGAGCTCCGTTAGTAAGTACTTCACGAGTAGACTGATTTTTTCCAGGAAAGCTGTATAATGATGATCAGCATCACGATCAGTACTGACTACATTCGCTAGGGTATCACAAACTCACAGAGCTTATTTTCCCTTTCCACCTTTTTTGCGGTTGAGTGGAATTGGAGGTTGCGAGGGGATTTTACCGTGTGAAAAATCCAGGCAAGTGGAAAACGTATTACGGTGGGAAGGATGAAGGTGAGTGGAAAATGTTGGCTATATGACATGACTTAGAGAAGTTGCTCTGCAGCATTCGTATCTATGCGAACTTATAGGCTGCTTATAAATACATTTAGGTTATTTTCTATTCACCATTTCTTCTTCTTCCCTGCGAGAAATACAGCTTACAAGGAAACGGGAGCAGGTGTGTTGTCCTGCAGAAGAGGGTAATGGATTTCCTTGTAGAAGGTGTTTTGAGCAGTTTTTTTGATGCAAAGGCATGATAAGTCTTGAGCGTGTAAGTAGTTCAGAATGTAATACACGAAGTTCTCAGCTCACATAACCCTTTCGTTCCAGTCACCCTTCTTCTTGGTATGAACTGTGGTGTGTGTCGTTGAAGAACAGTGCAATCATAGTCCGGTTCTTTGTTTTGTTCTTGTATTTATGTTAATGCAAGTGTCACTGTTCATATTTGTATTGTGAGAAACGTACTTGACGCTTAAAAAGATGCCTTTGTTTCTCTCATTCGTATGTTTGTATGTGTAGTACATATGTATTGTGGAAAAGTAACTAAAAATGTTTGCCAGTCGCTATAATTAACAAAAACTTGGGGACTTACGTTCCATTTACTTTCAAATTTGTTTTCACACATTACGATATAATCATTTAGTGTTAAATCAATATTTAAGAGAAATAGCTTAGTAAACCAAATTATGGCATTTTAAATGATGCATGTACATTTCTGGAAGTAAATATTCGTCATCATCGATAAACATCAAGCATTAGTATGCATTGCAGAATAATATTCTACATCAGCAAATAATTGAAAATATGTCACTGTCAAGGCTATACAAGAGGTAGTAATTCCACTCAACTTGAATCTGGCGAGGAAGGAGTGACAATTTTTTATCCTATTATATTTCAGCAGTTTTCCATCAACAAGATGAATTTAAATCATGTACCAAGCGTAACGCGAGTAATGAAACTTGTTGCACTATTGCAGTACATCATGAAATTACAAATGGTCTCACTATTATCATCCAATTTCAATCCATCGAGGAAAAAACAGATTGAATATGTACATTCGCTTCATTTGTTTGTCACTTATTATTTCTTGGTTTTCGATTCATCCTTGGTAATATTAATCTGTATCACATCATGCCTTTTGTATGCGTGCATGAGGTAGAATTCAAGGACTCTTCTTTCGAAATGACTTTTTGTTCTACCCTTCTCTCTCTCTCCCTCACGATGAAGCAGTGTAAATAAGTATAAAACGAAACGTAAAAGTTTCTAATACGTATCATCCATCCCCTTTCCCTTGACTTGGCTGTTGAGCCGTATCCCGCATCATCATTGTTATATAATAACCTTTCTAAACAACTGGAGCACTGTATTCTACTCCCCTTTCTAGATCACGATCTTTTTCGTGATGTAGCTATTGGGAATGTTCAACCCAGGTAAATGTTATTAGGACTGAGGCAGCTCACAGTTCTTTCAATCTCATGTCGAAAAAGAAATCATTTATTTCGTTCCTTGCATGATGTTCACATTAACAAGAAACAGCAGTATACTCGTCTCTTGTACAATACAGATGAGTGTAATCCATTTTTTTTCATTTTGACTTTTTGAATACCATCCCAAACTTGAAGAAACGCCTTACACCTGTATACTTCATTTTCTAGGGTTGTCACTATGCTTAACAAGTAAACTTGTTGTTCTACCTATGCATCATGATATACTTTCCTTGATTTTATATCAATTTACCCTCTTTGTAGTTCTCTAAAATCCTACATCATATTATGTATACTGTCATGAGACAGATTGGCACAAAAATTATCCATGATCATCGTGATAATATCTTAACCATCCGGAGCATTTTTTATGAGACGTCCGGTTCACAGAGGCATTGTGTGCTGCATGCACTTGTAGCCGAGGTATATAGAGAGTAACAACAGTACAACGAGAGAATTATGGAGTACACAATGCTTGCATAATAGTGCGGTGTCTTCAACTGTCATATAGAAATTACTCATTCCCCTCCGCCTCCTCTAACAGTTCATACCAGAACGATTCTAATAATGACTCTGGTTTTTATGGTTGACGATTATGAGTGAACTTGTAGGAGACGTTGTCTAGTAATGTGATGAAAAAGTTGCAGTTGGAAAATTGATAAAACGCAATGCCAACGGGCTTGCTTTAATGTTCTTTAGAGCTTCGCTTATGGCTTATGTCATTGTCTTGTAGTTTCTTTGTGCAATGCTCAATGTTCAGCAATGCTGTATCTGAAGAGAAAGGTAGCTGACAAAAGGAGAGCATTTCGTGATTTGGTAAAGTCACATAATACAATACTTCTGTTGTTAAATTAAGGGGTTGCATTGCAGTTATTGAAATCTGCTTAGCTGGACGGTATTCATCACGATTGACGTGACGCTTGTGAAAAATAGTCTGTGGGGTGTATTTTAGCATGCTTTAAAACAATATTTGGAGAATTATTTAATTTTTTACACGTAGATTTGAATTTAATGTAATTAGCTCATGGTTAAGTAGAAACGATGGTTTGATAGATGATGCAAGATACAAATTGAATTAACTCGCAATCAAGTTGAATGAAGTGTTTTAATTAATAAACTATGTTTTTTGCCTGTGGGTAATGCCAGCTGGATGCATCTAAGGATATCTATACGTTGCGCATTTACAGTTTAACTGACTAAACAGTTTTACGGAAGACATCATAACCTATTCTATGAGTAAACCTACGAGCACCTGCACCTATTCTTTGACTACGACTAGACTTGTTATTTTTGATTATATTTGTTCTTCCACATAAATAATAGTAATTAGCAAGAACATCATATTACACATAAGCTTCTCCGAGAGTCATCAACGAAAGAAATTTTATAATGAAGTTTCACCCCTCTCACCCACTTGTTTTGGTATAATTTCCTTACATACATTTGTACATTAGACTAATTTTACTAATGGTAATACAAAGAAATAAAAAAAAATATCTGTGTTGATTCATTTTTATCTTGATTTTTTCCCAACGTTCGAACATGGGGTACCAAACGCTGCATGTATAATGGCTGTAAACAGTTGTAACTTCTCCACAAGGAAGGAAGGAAACATAAATGACTCTATATGCGCTACGTTGTCGGGGGTCATCATGAGCTTTTTTTTCGCTCACCACAAATAGCTTTCAATTAAAGCAACGTTGTTTATTAATACAAATATTCATTTGGGGCATTAAAGAGGTTATGCAAGAAGAGGGCTGAATGTGTGAGCATTATGATATGCTTTAAAGAGAGAGAGATAATCTTGGCAAGAAAACCCGTAGAAGATTCTTTTCTAAAATAAACTTAATAAGAATGATAGGCAAGAGCAAGTCACGATTTCAAAGTAACCTCCGGGGTTGCAACATTAAGATTTTACAATTTTCGTGGGATCTCATACAACATACTGGTAGCAAAGTCAAAAAGAGAAAGTGTAGATGAGCGAGTCTTGTTTTTAATCTTAAAAGCAGTTGTAATTAATCCTATTCATTTTCAGAAACTAATAAAACATACTTTGTAATTTGTCAAGTGCTAAAATTACTTTACAGAAGCTCAGTTGCCTTCTAGCGTATTTTTCTTTGAGGGATAATGCTTTAAAGAATTTACTAGATTCATTGTCCTTAAAGGAATTACGTAAATGTGGGGCAGTGGTTCAATTTTATTTTTATTTCAAAATTATAAGCATTTATAACTTAAAACGAATACATTCATTTGAAAAAAGGGTACAATGAAAGTGCGGCATTTGCTCATGACAAAAAAACTAATTAGTAGCTGGCCAACCGAAAAAAGTCATTAAGGAGATGTGGATGATTAGTTACCTGACAGGAAGAGCAAAACCAAATCATGTTGTCTGAATTCAAACAACATAGTTCTACGGACAAGCGAACATTTTACGCAGGCATTTGCATTGGTAATACATAAATACGTTCATATATGTACGTTGCATACTTTGAACAAAGTACAATACAAAACCAAGCAACGTATGAGACAATAAAGTTACTCAAAGTTCAACTCGTCGCAAGTTGCAACAAGATTACTCGTTTTGTTTCTTCCCATTTTCTCAGAGATACCCGTCTAATGCAAAAATCGTGTTCCAACTTTCTAGGCTAAAAATTACCCTATTACATTAAACAAATCGTATAATTTATTGGATTCGCAGAAAAAGAAAATGAGATGCCGTTTAGCTGCAAAAAAATATTCTGCAATGAGAGTTTATAATCAAAACTTAGGTACTTTCATATGACGACAGCTTCTTCGTGCAGACCGACAAAGTCTCCGTCCTCCGTGTTAGTCTCTTTGCTAAACAGCATGCATTTGAAAATTTCAACAGGCGCCTGCCTGCTTTCCCTCCGTGAAATAGTGATAATGGAGACAGATTTTTTTCGTCGGACGATGGAATGATAATTATATGCGTATGATATGCACATACTTTACTCACAATCAGTTCAGTTGTATAATTCCAAAGAATGCCAATGAATTACATGCTAAAATGTTTTTTTCTCTAAAACTTCGCCCTTGTAGGCCTGTGCAACATCATTTATTTACTGTCTTTATAATTACGTATAAGTTAAAAAGCATATGGAAATTGGTAAAGTCGATATTAGTCAATAAAATGTCGATAAAAATATAAATAATAAAGCGCACATATTAAGTAAAAAATAATCCGCGTATTTTTTCCACTTCAAATAGCGTTGATACAGAAAAAGAGTAAGGAAATCGTATGGATTTCTGCAACTACGATATATACCATTACAAAAATGAATGACTTTACACACAGTAGTTTTCCTTAGATTGATGTATAACGTATTTGCATTCAAATTTTCCCCAAAAAACCGAAATAGTTAACCGCCTACTTAAAAATGCAGGAATTCTCTTTTGAATAAAGAATGAGCAAGACAGAGTAGAGCATTAGAGTAAGAAGCAACACACGATTAACTTTTATAGCGAAAAAAATAATTCCTCAGCTTTAATAGGATATTATATGGAACTTTAGTGAAGCTACTTACAGTATTTTTTTTGGCTCTATCTGTCTTTCTCTGATTTTCATGCCAGTCAAAGATTGAAGATCGATGTAAATTTTAAACTGTCTGCGATTGATGTACAGAAAACGGGAAGGGGTATTATAAAACACATTATTATTTCATTCACAGCGTACAGATAAAGTTTTAACATTGAATACTTTACTACAAGTTTTGTAGCGTCCATGTGGAGCATAAATTTGCGTAGTTTTTTGCATCGGGAATTTCGGGTTTTGATAAATTGGAAGAATGTAAAGCTCTTTGATCTCAAACGTTCTCATTCATCATGAACTATCCGAAATATATTCATCTATGATAGATTTCCAGCAAATAGGATTCATACATTGCATCGTTAAATAAGTGACTGGAAAGCGTACACGGTGGCTTGGGTGTATTTGTTGAGGAGAACATCCCAGAAGGTCTCCATTGGTTCGCCTTTTTTTCCCCTGGATTCATATCCGAATGTGAGAAAAATGTGTATCTCCTCTAGTTCTAGTTAACACAACTTTATACTATATACGTTTACAGAGAGATCCTTAGTGAATCATTAAATACGAGAAAAGTTTTTTGTTGGCTTTCACTCCAGTTGTTGCTATATATCCTGCGGAAAATGTTTTACGGAAATCCCTACCCATTCATATTAGCTTTTAATAAACACATACCATCTCATCGCAGACTTTGCAGATGAATTGCTAAAATGAGCAAGTTAACAAGAACCACTAGCTTGCTTTACATTTTAAGCCATAGAAATAGATCCGAATCTTTGCCATCCAGTTCAAAATTATGGTAAGCTCCGATTGGTAAGGAGGAACGGTAGATTTTTAAAAGGTGTTTGCTTCCATGCATTTTCTCAAGAAAAAGGTTTTCAAATTATTGGCTACCATAAGAGTATAGCTTCCTGGAACCTATATTATTCAAATCTATTCAAACTGATTCATGCTTGCTTCGCTACAATTAGAAAACTTCCGAGGAAATTGTAGCTCATTCAATGGATAAAAAGATCGGAGCTAATCAGAATTTCTATTATATCCAGAAACTCGACAAGTATACTTTCAGACTATCCAGCAGAAATCAATTCATTCCTAGTTTCGTGGTTCACAAATTCCAAGCAAATCTGAAGTATACAACACTGTACTTGTGGAACTCTAGGCAATATTTTAATCCGAGAGCTAGCTGAATTTCCAATGGAAAAACATTGTTTTCCCCTCACATGGGCATTCTACATTTGTATGCCATTGGTTAAGTGAAATTTCTTCAATTAAAATTGCCAACTACCCTGAATCCTTGAAACCTTGTACTGTACTAATGTATGCCTGTGTATTTGCTCAAATTACTCATGTTTTATTATGAGTCATGGGGATGTTAGCTGGAAGTTGTTTTAACTAGTTTCTAGAAGTACCCATTAATATATGGCTCTGCGACAACTGAACGTGACATGACAAAATAAGTTTTTTTCTCATTATTATTGCATTGAAGAACATATTGTACGTGTAAGTAGACTGTAGATTCGTATTATTTTGCATGTCTTGTAGAATTGTGATTTTCGTTTCTGTGTATCATACGGCGCACGTTCTTGACTTGTTAGTCAAACTTCACAATAAGATTATATCTACAAAATCCTCACCGATGTGAATAAATCATAGCATCTCATCTTATTACCTCATCATGACTGAGAGTACACTTAGACAAATCTTTTGAGCATAAACCATAAGCGCCAAATCCTTATGCTTTATAATGTGGAGAGTGGGCATTTTTAACTCTTCTCAAGGTTAATGAATATGGTCAAGTTTATTAGCATCGGGACGAGACTCTTTAATAATGTTAATCGAGTCTGTCTGTCCGTCCCTAAGTACATCTGTCCTATACGATATTCGAAAACGCCTCAACCTATCCACCTCGGGTTTTTAATTCTATAGGTATCAAAAATATCTCTCCAAAGTTAGAAGATGCTCTTCTTCAGGGGGTTACCTTGATAGGTACCTTAAGATGCTCCACAATTTCAAAAAGTCAAGTATGGCGTTTAGCATGTCAATAAAGTAATAACCTGGGTAGTGCTTTTAGCGCGGTACCGATACTCGGTAAATCCATTTACCAAAATATTTAATTTGTGCCTATTTGTTTTACTATAACTTCTGTCGTGTCAACTGGACGAGCCCAAAAATGAATTAAAATTAAATTGCGTAAATATTTAACAGATTGTTTCATTTAGAACTTCGGAGTGCTGTCGTCTCAGTCATATTTCATTGGGCCAGTGGACTAGTTTTGACATAAAACACAAGTAATATAACCACATATTTTACTACTTGCTTTGTGTCGGCATATATATTGATCACATGGGACGAATGGTATGCGGTTTTGATAAGTAATTAGTGAACATCCCTAGTAATATGCTGTAGTAGTCACACCTTATTTACAACTTTACGTACAAGTTACTTGACAAACACTAAACTAAATTCCTAACCAAATTTTATTTCCGAATTGGCAAAACATATGTACACATAAAAACGAATTTTATTATTAACATATTCTTTGAAACAAACTTCGAGTCGAATACATGGCAGGAATATAGCGGAAAAATTCTTCCTTGTTAGTGGCAGGCTATCGCTCAAACTAATCTCTTTTAAAATTGAGATTTACTAACAAAGTGATGGTATATTATACCATTATTATAGCTGGTAATCATACCACTAAACTGTAAATGGAAAACCGTCAAGCAATGAATGCATATTTGTACATGCATAATCTTCATCTTCTTGAACTAGGAATCCCGCAATTACTATAAAATTGCCATAAAATATGCAATGACTTGACATTTTCGAAGTTCCACTAGAAGCATATTGCATAAGTTGAGTTTAAGTAGCGTTTCTCGACTTATGACACACCATCATCATCATGATTTCATCTTATGTAAATAAACTTTACCATGAAAAATGATGAATGAAGACCACCAATACTTCGGTGTCTCTGTTTGGAAAGGGTTGGCAGGGCTCTGTTCAACTTGAGATGGAAAAAATGAAACAACTAGGTTCAATTTCCCATTTGCTATGCATTTCACTGCAAGCTGAAAAAAGGGAGGGTTGCCGGTTGCAGTTGGGACAGAAAAAAAAACCTGAAAGAATAAAGCCACATTATTATTTCATATAATAACCAAATATATACTTAAACACAGTACTGTACAAATACGCTGGCATATAATGCTTGCTATGTTAGTAGACAATATTGTAAATAGTGGTAGCAGCGAAAATGATGAATCTTTCCCAGAGACTGTATTTATCTTCCTTGTAATGACACTATGAGACCTGCCCCTCTGATCCATTACTTTCATACATTATCTACTTCATGTTTCTTTTACTTTTTCCCCGGGTCGAGTATCTCTTAAAAGATACACTACATCTGCTCTTCCACTCACTGCAACTGTGCATACTACTCCTACTCCAGATATGAGAAAAAGCCTACTTTCATCACCATTCTAGTGTATCTCATGAATGCCTACTTATGCGATCTTAACAGCCATAAGATATTTTAAAGATAACATATATCCACTCAATAATCATCAGCAGATTCAATTACTCCAAATAGGAACATGCTAATGGATGTTTTTTATGTAAATGGGCGAACAAATCTTAAACCATAGAGGTTACATGAAATTCTTTAAGTTTACAATTTCCACAGAAGCAAAAGGAGTCAAATAGCTCTTCTGTTTGGAGTTATTTTATTACTCTTTTTGCACATACTTCGCCGCCGCAACAGTGCCATTTCCATTGAAAATAAACCATTTCATTACCAGTAGTACAGCTTGTGTGGGTTGTGCCATGTTTGTCAAAACAGAAGCTAATCAGCAAAGAGTGTGCAACTTCTTACGAAAGGGAGCGGGAAGTTAAGAAGCATACATATAACATGTTATCTAAGTGAATTTGGTTATGCATTATGTGCAATCCTAACATAAACATTATGTACCCATTTTTACACAACGGATTTATGTCATTTTAAATTTTAAGGTATGTTCGACGACAATGTCTAAAGAAGGTAGATTTTACACACCACTAGACTCGTGTAGGATGTGATATGAGCTGAGTGAGTCATGAGAAATACAGCAAAAGTAAAATGATTAAAGTTTACATGCGTGCAACTTTAACTTGCATACATAATAGATGACTCCACCACTCAAAAGTTTTCATTTTTAACCGGCTTATTACACGATCTGAGTCATAATTCCGGATGCTGTGCAGTTTGTATGGCTAAAATATGACAGCATTTACGAAAGCAGAGAAGAACTCAAGAGTAGTTCCAATATTTTAGTGCATATAAAGTCAAGACGCTTGTCAGACGACTAGTGTCATATTGCCGTCATACAACGATAAAAAGCATTAGCAAAGACACCAGCAGAAGCTTCGGTATTGCTCTAAGTTTTTGTGGTGCCGTTGTGCGTGGAGTGGAGCAAGGTGCAAATCTTATCTACCACACTCACAAACTCAAATGCTCTTTAACTTTCCGTCAACACAGCCACAACTCGTTTACTATTTACGATCCTATTTCGTACGACAATATTCACCACTTCCCAAATAAGAAGAAAAATTATATTCCGAAAACCACATAGCATGCGTGAATGAGCCATCAATACAGCATTTAAAATTTATTGCAAACTTGATTATAGCCAGATATAAATAAAAGTAAAGTCGTGTAAGTAAAAGCTATACGTCAACTCTTGTCTACCTAGCCACATGAGGACATTAAAGCTATTTTTAAATATGTATGAGCTTCAATGCCTAAAGTTATTCCTCGCTTGGTTGTTGTGTCATATATCATGAAATATCTTATTCCTTTTTCTCCTACTGAGGAATTCTCTTTTCACTTTTATTCCCTTCCATTGCCAAAAACAAACAAACTCCATATTTTGGCCAAGTAATTCACCGCCTTGGTGTGTTGTGTGCACCTCACTGATGAAGCGTGTAAAGTTGTGAGCAACAGTTTTCCCGGTTTCTCTGATATTTACAATAATTGATTCTTTGTTCAACTGCTTTTTATAGTTGTTTGCAACTGATGAACGTATTGTTTCCATTTCAATCTCCTTCACTGCAACGGGCTGACGACGACGACGATTCACTCCGTATGAAGTGACTGCACACCAGTGTGTTATTATCAGCATGAACGCATGACACGGCACGCATGTTGCTAAAACCCAAATCAAATTTAGAAAGCAATTCCGTGCAAGCAAACATCATCTCCATTTTCCATTTCGTTGATGGCCAAGGAAAGAGAAAAGGAAGGGTGTTTTATCAACCTACTATACTATTATGAATGCATCTATGTCCCGCTTTTTCCCTTATTTCCAGTCTCCCGGCATGCCAATGGCAGTAATAATCAAAAATTTATGAAAAAAAGCTTGAATGCACAAAAAAAACTTCAAGGACCAAAAAAATAGTATGAAGGGGACATTTTTATACGCATGAATGTCGTACGCATCAAAGTTCTGGAGTAACCGAGCAATTCCTCTCCTTCCTTCTTTTTTGTTTGCCTTTATGGCTCTTCCACATACAACAGGAAAACTGAAGAAAAAAACCTCTTTGAAAAGTGTCGTGTGGTAAAAAAGAGAGAGTAGTTGAATTTCATGCATTCCATACATATGGCAGTCAAGTCGCCACCACCATACCGAAGTGGATTAGGCGGGTTTCAGTTTGACAAGTGAGTGAAAAACAGAGATAACTACATTTCATGCAGACCATTCCATCGAATAAGAAGGCAAAAAACTATCAAACTGCCTGTTTCGCTTTAAAGTGACTTATTAGGTATGCTTTAAGCATGATTTACACCAGTGCAAGACGACAGAGGAAAATGGAGGTGAGGACGAGACAGGTAGCGAAAAGTGGTGAGTATAAAATGCACTCACATTAATATGTTTATTGTATTTGCATGCATATTTAATAGCATGCAGGATAAATGGAGAGTGAGGAGTGAAATATCAGTAATCATGATCGAAAAGGAGAAGCAGAGCAAGTTAATAAACTCGTACTTTTCCAGGCACCATTTTTTCCTCCTCTTGCTTTTGCCATAACGACAAGTGTGCTCAACGATGAGGTACACATATGTCTATTTTATTCATATGACTTGCAAGAGGTTGGGTTGGATGCAATTTTAAACGTTTTTTAATCCGAACTTGGATTACATTATGCATGACAAAAAGACACGCCACTTAAGCTCTCCTTATACAGAGCTTGGAGACAAGATCATTTGCACAATACACAAGAACATGTTCTGTCACCATTGGTTATCTCTACTTTTTAGGTAAGGATAATGTATTGGACTTCCATGTTCGCGTCATTTGGAATGCCACATGAGTCAATCTGTAATGCGATTATTATTTTTTATGTAAAAGAGTAAAACGACATTTAGATTCGGGAAGAATTTGGCTTTACTCAAACAAGCCAAGCGTCTCCCTCCAATACCAACACGTCATTACATTGCATTATTATAGTACCCGATTTACCAAAAACCCATTTTGAGCTATTTCGTTTGCACAAATAACAGTAGAGTTATTTATCAGTAAATGTACAACTTTAAGTTGAGTATAAAATGATAACCGGTTATCGCAAACGTCACTAATCTCAACAAAGGGCAAAAAGCAGCCCTCTTCAGTAATCATAATTTGATTTTATCAAAAATCCAATTGAAAAATTAAATATGAGGTTAAGTAGAATCTTGAAATTGAATGAGTTTCAAAATTCAATTAAATACTTTTCATCTAGAAAGAATTAGGTTAGCTTGGTTCCGATGAAATTAGTGTCAAAACCAGAAGTTACGTCATTAGCTGTCATTCCGCAAACAAAATGGGAAATACCGTGTGCTACTGCATCTCTACGCTGTGCAAAAACGTTATCTTTGGTACAATAAGCAGAACAGTATTTTACTCATCATCCATGTTCACTACTTAGCATTATTCAAAGACAGATCATGTGTGCTTCATTCATTTCTTATTTCTTACAACAGTCACGAAACAGTCACGTCATATACATGCATACATCTCTGTACAACTTTGCTGTTCTATTGTCAGTGTGACCGTGCGTGTGTCTATAATGTTTATGATACATGTACCTTTCACATTTCATTCTAAGAAGTGGATGTTGACGACGCCGTAAATACCAAATACCGATCCTATACATCATCATTGTAGTCACTCATTGTCAGTAGGCTGCTTTGTGACTGCATTTGCATGCATGCAATTTCGCATTCATGATGCATTATGTTCGGAGGTCCACCGAGGGGTTTACACGTAATAGTGTGCAGATTCGTAAAGATTACACATCCACTGCTACACTTTATGCCCCTTACCTTATTTTTACTGAATAAAGCATCAATCAAGCTTCAACCTCCGACTTTTACAAAAAGGAATATAAACGAGTGTATTGTACTGTACAAAAATCAAAATGTTCTAAATAGCAAGGGGTGGTGTAGTGGAGCAGAAAATATGCCATGTAAAAAAATCCAAGATTCCATATATTTTAGGCAAAAATATTCATCTCTTGTCTATCATCTTATTCTTTACATTTTACTACGAATATCTTTCTAATTTGCACAATAAACGCGTATCTACTATTTTTGTTTTGAAGGGGAAAACATCACGGAGCCAGAAAAAAATACTTACACATACGTAGGAGATAAATTGTAATGTTTGTAAGCTTTATACGTCCCAAATGCAATCTTTATTATTTGCATTGACTCCATGGTCGTGACTTTTAAGCAAACGCTTGAGAATGCATAGTAGCGTAAGTTGAATGTATCCGAGTTGATTTCAGTTAGCAGAGAGCGATTTCTTTAACATATTTTGCATTTGTTGAGTCATATTCATTTCATGCCGCTATACGTTAGTGCTATCCTTGTCGTACTATAACTATATCGTCTCACCGAGAGATGGATGGATGGTGCAACGTGCTCAATAAAGTTGATCCGTTGCATCGATTCAATTTTCATTCATGGTTCTCTCGCAGCACGATAATTAAATCTATTTAATGGCAAATAACTTCCTTAAAACTCGCTTATATCATGGAAGATATGAAATGGACATGACTGCAATAAAGTTACAATGATGAATCATATGCGATTAAATGAGCAAAAATACTTTAAACTGCTATCCTATTGTGGAAAGAAATTTTGCCTTGTATACATTTTCATAATTTAGTCGTGAAGTATTAATATACTGCATTTGATACAGGAAATAGGAACATGCTAACATGATTTACAATGTTATCAGTGAGTATAGTTTCTTTTGCATATCCCTTTTTTAAATTCCCATTGAGCAGAAGATAGCTGGGTGACGTCTCAAGTAGTCATTCATAAACTAGCTTGTGGTGCTCTCTGAGCTACTTCATTTCATGACAAGGGCTGAAATTGTGCAAAACGGAAATTCAACGTAGAGCATGTAGATAATTCAAGTAAAATGTTCAAAGTGCCAATATATATGCAAGAAAAATGCACATTATTATTTTTTTCTCTTGAAAGTTACGCACCCACATCACATCCGCTCTCTCAGCAGAAGTGACAGTGTAATAGTATTTAATCCTACGATACGAATGAACTCTATTAGATTGCACGTTCATACGCAAAGCATGTGCGAGTTTCCTTTATTCATGGTAAACATGCAACTTGACAAGGATTAGTTTGACAAGAGGATGATGATAATAATAATGCGTATGTTAGTGAAGGTATGTAGGAAACCTGAAAATGCATTAACT
>JAHZNA010001952.1:0-15300 GCA_027743935.1 Sinodicranocentrus sp. ZH6
GGAAGATTCACATAGGCATACTTCATGTGAGCTAAGATAACTGAAAAATATCACTTCAAGCTGTAACTCGTGGCACACCCTTTGAGCTTTCCTCGTAAGTAAAGGAAAAAACTTTTGTCCTTGGTTCTCGTTCTCCATATTATTCTAGTACATTTTAGCGGTGTATGAATGGTTTTGTTGCCTTTGGGCCAGTGTATTTTTAACTATTACCAAAAAACTAAGAGGGTAAAAAAATCCGTTCATTATTTTCAAGCCACTATTAATTTTTTTACTTTAAGAAGGCTTTACTATGGTTGTTAAATGGTCAATTTTTGAGGAGGTAAACGTTCGATTCAGGAGGATGATAACAAAGTACATTCCTTTTTTATTGACTCTGCAACTGGAACCCAGCAGACTCAGAAATATTGGTCAACTTAACAGTCTCAAGTCGAGTAGGTCTCATGCCAATGTAATGATCACGAAATGAAGGAATGACCTTTTTGAATACCTATATTTTGCTCCCGTTTACCTACCTTTATGTATATCGCCGATCTATCTGCTGTATATACATTTTACTGCGTTTTTAAAAAAAAAAATGTAGTTTTTTTTGTTGGTAGACTCAAAAATAAAAGTTGATTAGGACGTTCCCAATAAACTTAAACTGAAACTACTAATTAGGCACATGTACACAGAATATTAAATTCTATTACAAATCATATGTATGTATAATTACTAGACTTTTTAATTTAATTTCTATCGATTTTATGTAAGATACTATCAAAACTGTATTATCTTTTTTTCAGAGTGCGAGTTTTCTGAAGACGATCTAGAGCACAGTTTTGAACTTCAAATTGACCCTGAAATCGAAAGCCAAGCCAGCAGGTTGTTAGAGGACAACGTCTTAACTGAAGCTGACTTCACAGAATTGTTCCCGGATAATCGAATGAGTGATCATAAATTCGGTCGAAATGATTTGCAGGAATTAGGAATGACCGGGTTAGAATTCGACGTTAATGATATTGATTATTCTCTTTTTGCCAACATATTTCCAAACTTTCCCCGAGCGAATCAACCAGAATCGATCTCTATCTCCAATCAATTTTGAGCTAGTAAAGAAAATAATGTATTTTAGCGTTGTCATTTCAAAATTTATGCAGTATCAGATATCGAAAAAAACAGTGAAGCTGATATAGTAGTTTTATGGTTACTTTAGATTAGTACGACATGGACTTTGAAATATTTAATCTGTAAAATAGTTCATAAATTGGTGTACGCACATCAGCAGTTAGATAGTATATGCTAGCTATTTAAATTAGGTAAGCAAAGTTTACTGCTAATTTTGTTCTTATTTAAAAATCTGTTACCGAAAGGGAAAGGATGGATCACCCAAGTAGCTCGTTTCAGTTAAAAAATATCCCCAATTGATAAAACATTGTACAACTGTGATTGAAAATCTTAGTCCTTCTCACACAGTAAAGCATCGACCATATTGAAGTTTTATTCTCGAATACCAAATACCTTGTAATATGGTATTCATATTCAAATGAGGCTTTACTGTTATATTTATTCCTTATGTCCTTATGTTGTCTTGATTTGTAGTTTTCCAATTTCAAATCCGATTTATTCTTTCCTAAGAAATCCATTCCAGTATATACTGGTCCAATAGTTTCTTTAAAAGTGGTTAGTTTTGAAAACTCTTCATACAAATACAAAGCAGGGACGAAGTCATATTGTTATTCTTATTTAAGAATTCTTACTTAAGAATTACTTCCAATACATTACAGCCATAACGTGTAAGTACAATTCATAAGTAGATTCCAATTAGACCTATTATACATGAAGGACAACTAGAAATATTATCAAGAGCAACAGTGCAGTAGCAAAATTTTATGATTTTGAAACGAAACTCGTATTGGACATTGGTTGTAGTTGTAACTTATTAATTAATATGTAGTATTAGTATTCTAAAAACGTTAAAAATACTAGGTTGGTAACTTGCTGTGTGAGTATTATTTATACGATGCAGAGTTTTTTTAGTGAAACAGTTTAGCTTAAAACGCAATCCATTATATATTTGTACATGCGTTGCAGTTATCCCCTCCCATTTAATTTCACCATTCATTACAATCAAACTTTAAAAGGTATCAAAGCTGTACTCTATCCGTTGGCATTGTTTTATTTTAGTAAAAAAAATACGTAAGCAATCGTGGAGGCATAATCTCATTCTTTCATTTGGCAAAATGTGCCTATCCTGGTTGACTTCTACAGTTAAATATCGTTACATTCGCTACTTACGACTAGTTCTATTTCTTGGAATGTAGAATTTATTGTAGTTTAAAATTGAACATTCCGAATCCGTAATTCCTTTGATTTGATTGCCTTATTTCGTGTTTTGTATATAACCCGGGCTAGTCCTAGCTGAATGACCCTTTTCGTCATAGTTCGGAATAGTAATAGTCAGTGTGAGTCACATTGAATACCGACAACTCCAATCCCTAATTCAAAGAATTATTCAGTTGCGCCTACTTCGCCTGTTTACTTCTCTTGAGCTCTATATGATCTTTAGAACCTAAATAAGTTGCCGTCTGCAAACTTTATGCATCGACAGTGTTTGCCTTGCCTGTCATTTTGTACGTGCGATACAGCTTCAACAGCTGTACCGATTTAAATGTGTAATATAGTGTGTTGCACTCCAAGCTTCTAAGTTCCAAAACAAAAGTCAAATATCGGTCCAGCCGTTTCCAAAACATTCGAAACTTTTGAAATGTGTTCTAGTATAGCTTTCGATATCTCTTTCGAAAGGCAATGAGATAAATAATATGTATTTATGTGAGGTCATTATTTGAATTTAAGGTCAACCAGTTCGAGAAAATATGGAAAATATGTGTTGATCCGAAATCTTTGCTCGTTGATTGCACTGAAGAATGCAATTGAACATACCGATTTACCCCAGATTAACATATTAAGGGTCATTACTCCCAATCACTAACTTCTCCAAACCGTAAACTTTCATAAAAATACGCTCATTTAAAATAAATGAGAGCGCTATATCGATTTAAAAAAGTTGTAGACCACATTTGATTGGGATTTTATAAATATTACAAAGGGGCGTTGTCAGATTTGAGAGATTACTTACGTGATCGGTTGGGATTTTGGGATGGAATGGAATTAGAAAAACTATATCTGTGTAGACTTCATTAATTATCTAACAGTCTACATTAATTCATTTACATTTTTGCTTAGATGAATCCCTGATAAAGGTAATGGGAGCAGCATAATCTGTTGAAACTGAACTAATTTCGGTTTGTGATTTTGTCTATTTTGGATTTAGAGCAGTTTTAAGCAGAATGAGTAAAATTGTATAAACCTTCGGTTGTGCTGGATCCAGTTAGTTTAATTCTAGTTTTATGCAATCATACATGGTGGTAGATGTAAATTTATTTGGTGCGATTTTACTGAATCTGTGGTAAAAAAAAACTTATGGTTATCACCTATATAGCCGAATTTAAGTCTATATTCCATGGCCGCTATTCGTAATTTGTATTTTTGTGTATTTTGTATTTTAAGTAAAGCGCGACAAAACCACTGCGCACGTTTGCAGTGCCTCGTTTGATTTATAAATGTAAAGAGATCTTCCCGTTTAGAATCAGCATTTACCGTAAAATCTGGTAATTTTTATTGAGTATTAATAGTTTTAATTTTAAACCAAAGCATAATCAAAAAATCGGTGACGCGTTATGTCGATGACAATTGCCAGAAATTCGGTATACCAAAGGTTCCCTTGCAATGAATGAAACCAAAAACAAGTCATAATTGAAGAAAAAATCCCGAAGCAGTTTATTTTACCCAGTACAAAAAGAAAGATTATAAAATTAGATGGAAAAGGCGATTTTTTTGTCAAGTAAATTATGAGTTATATTTTTGAATTTAGATGTTTATTACTACTCAACTATTACATTTTACGTTGTAAAGCATAATACAGTTATTTTCCTCGTGAATTTGAGGTATTTAATTTGAGGGAAGGTTCCTGGACACTGACTCATTGGTATCACTGGCTGTGTAGGTTTTTATAACTCGTAAAGTCCTCACTGAATCCTCAATAACTCCAGTTTTTTATTCAGACTTTTTGGATTATAAAATTATACGATGTTGTATTGAACGATTAAACCGAATGAATTACACGTATGAGTATATAGTAATGGAGAAAATCAAAACCTTGATGACTTATATCGTTTATCTCGAATATTCTCGAACCGTATATAGTATTTTTAGTTTCATAGACTGAATGGACTGAATTTGTGATGGTCAGGTTAACTGCTCTATACGTTTTCGATGCTTTTTAAATGATTATTAGTGAGCAATGATGTGCGCAACACCCATAAATATTTTGTATCATACGTTTTGTTGTTCAGTAGGAAGGAGGAATGGAAATTAGTTTCTTCCGAATCGTTAATTAGTCTTAATTTGTTGTTTTATATTGATTTTGTTTATTGTTTTTTAGAATAGCGCAATAGCGAATGAATAAATTGATTTAACTTCGAATCGTCGAACTTGTTTATGAACCTATTCCTTTTCTACTCCCTGAACATATATTTTAAATTTTAGCTCAAGTTTCTTAACGTTCGGCTCCGTTTTCAACACGTTTCTTATGTCGTTCATAATATACCTTTTTACAATTTTAACTTTCCATCTTTATGTCCTTCAAATTATTGATCTCATTGAAAATACTGTTAGAATTACCTTACCACAATGCGCGTGCGTATAATATAGATAGAAATCAAGTTTCACCTAGACGGCTTGATTTGGTTGGATTCAAACATAAGTATTATGTGTTTACTCATAATAAGTTAAAATTCCAAATGAGTACAATTGTATGTATGCATATAAATTCTTCACATATGCATATTATATATAGTACAAAGTTGCTTTTTAATGAAAGAGGCACTCCATACCCCTTATCTATCAATTCTATACTATAAAAGTTGACATGGATCCGAAATATTCCGAAATAGACGCAAATAACATGATCAGAAAACTTCAAGCTTGCTCTAGTTCAATTAATACACCACCACAATCTTTAGGATGTAAAAACACAACAGGTTTTCCATGTGCTCCTATTTTTGGTTTTGGATCCAAAACCCTGATCTTTCCTGTAGATTTCAAGCTGCTAACGGCTCCATAAATATCATCTACTTCTACACAAATATGATGAATCCCACCAGATGTATTCTTATCTAAAAAGTTCTAAAGCATACAAAATAATAATAATATAAGTTAAAATGTTTTTATTTGTATTACCATTAAACAACTTAACAATGGAAGTAAGAGTAAGAGCATAAAACCTGTATGGGTGATTTGCTCCCGAACGGATGCAGAAGTTCGATTTTCGTATTTCCTAAATCAACAAACACTGTTGTAACACCGTGATCTGGCAAATCTTCAGGAGGGCTTACATTTGCACCAAGGACATCCCTTTATAACAACGATACATTACCTTTATTAAACATGCATCTTAAGCACAAAGCACATTGCAAAATAAAACATTTCGTTATATTATTAATAAAATTTAAAATACTTTACGTCTATTTCCAGTCAAATTAAAGTCATGAATTTTGGTAATGGGCTTATAATATTACGTTTATTCCAATTCAAAATCACTGATTATCAGGCCTAGCCTGATTGTCTTGCAAATAATAAAATAGAAAATAGTGACAACATTCCAATGTTCCCATCCCCCCATGATTGATATATGGAGTTGGAAAAGTAATGTAATTTTGGAATTACGAAAATGATTGAGACGACGACGACACAAAGATTCACGACCTGGGCTGGGCTGAATAGTTTGGTCGGTTTGACGTATTTCTATGTTTAGGGAAAAAATGTTTCTAAAATTTCTTAAAGAGTCTATACAACTGTAATACTGTATACCGTTCACCTATTTTTTTTAAAATCACCAATATAGGGTCTAAATCTCGACGCATTACTTATGATCTAATTTCAATTTGGTTGAACCGTTTAAAGGTTTCGAATTTTTAAATGACAACATATACCGTGTTATATGTTATTCGAAAGCTTATTAAAAGTTAAGTCGATTGGTGTTATAGTGTTTTGAATACAGCTGTCGTCTGTTCGTTAATAATGCCCAAACGTATATATTCAAAAATGTAACAAAATTCACGTCGCGGAGCTCCTTTCATGCTTCTGCAACCAGTGCCCAATTTCATCATAGAAATATGCAGAATCTGCATTTAGTGTATTTTGCCTATTTTTACGAAAATTTTAGTCGTCAAAGAAGTTGTGAAAAAAATCGCCTTTTAGGCAAGTTAACATTAATATCACTGGTATGTCCGTATGTCAGACCCCCCCATTTCAAACCTTTCAAATGTACGCTCCCAATCCCAATACACTAAATGCGGATACTGCATTTCTGCATTATCTACGATGAAATTGGGCACTATTTTTTATTTATGACTCATACTCACTGCACTGCACAATTTACCTCAACTTAACCGTGACTATCCCTTGTTCATACGTCAAAACAGTATTGTAAATTACCTGTACATTGATGTTGCTTTTTCTAGGTTAGGTGTTGCGATTGCAACGTGATTTAATCTGCCCAATTTCATGATATCTGATATGCTGGAATGCGTATCATTTTGCACAGCAGAAATTGCAGAAGACGCCGGCGATGTTCTTATTTCAGCAGTTGAAAATCGTTCAAAACTTCTCATGAGCAGTCCCAGATTTCGTGATACGATTCTCAATGCCCTTGTTAAAGATGGCATGCCTTAATGTGTGAAGAAATCCATGAATAAACCGACCCTTCACCCTAGCTGTTCATTCATTGAAATTATCACTGATTAATTTATTAGGTTTAATAAACTTACTTGCTTGAGACAGTCAGCCTGGAAGTTTTACGAACAACGAAACAAACCGAATATGGGTAATATACTTCATTCACTTCGGTTTCACTACAACTACACCCTACCCGCACTAGTGACTGGGCAGCGACGGCAGCGTTTGCTATTAACTTTATTTATACTGCATACACTCACTCAATGTTTACATATGACCTTCACTTTGCGATCTACAGACAGTTTCGAGATGGAATCAGTTGGACATGGACTATTAAAGGATTACAGATTAAGGATTTGATATTTTGCTAGCTGTAGTTGGTAGTAGTTGAGAAAAATTGAGAACTTTCTAAGCAACTATGACTTTAATTCTTCACTACTATCTGAATCTTCTGCAATGAGTTTTTGCTTTACAGCTTGTCTCTGTGGTCTCGTTACGGTGATATAATTATAGAATCTCCATCCACCAACGTAAAACCCATACGCTGTCAGTCCCAAGCAGCTCCACACAAATCCCTTATGAACAGTATCTATTAACCGAGATGGCCTTGCAACTTTCCGCATGCTACTGATTGATTGCTAGTAACTGCTCAACCAATGATTCCCTATTCCCTTGTATTAACTTGTGACTTTTGTAGTAGGTGTGAGGAAAATGACAGCCAGCCAACAGCAGGTGACCAGTGACAGACAGAGATACCCTGTGGCCTGTTATAGGAATTAAGTTCAAAATCATCTTATTTTTTGCTTGTTTTATGGGGAAAAATAGAAATATTATTATATGATTAAAATACTGAATACCCATACATTCAAAATTACATTACACCATAAGATAATTGGCACCTTGAGCCACCTTGAATAATAATTTCTCGTATTTTCATTTGCATTATATACTACCAACCAAGCAGCGTCAACTACAAAAAAATAAATTGGCGTAAGTGAAATAAAAGAACAATAATCAAGCAGAGGCAAGTGGCGTAAACAACTTTTTAAACAACTGGAAAAAATAATTTCTTTTTCCCCTAAAAAATTACCTCCAACCTCCATATCATTCCCCTAGAACCCTAACTTACTTACTTAATTACTAGAACTCAGCACTTACTTCTTTGCTTGACATGCTAACCCAACCCCTCCCTAAACTAGTTTAGTTAGTAAATTATGATGTTACTATTTACTTTACTACTACGTGCATACCTATGATTACTCACTAAAGATTATCGTAATTGTACTTCACTCAATATTTTATATGTATTACAGTTTACAGTTAACACTGTTGACTCAACAGTGTAATAAAGTGCTTAAAAACTAACTATCTTTCTCTATCATCGATGTCAGCTGTTTGATCGGTATTTTAATTCATGCAATTACCTTACAAAAACTGGATGAATCAATTGACAGCTCTCGGTTGATGGTCAATGTCAACCTTTCACAACATAAGACAACAGCAACAGATGTCTTTCGTTAATTTTCAATCAGTAACCCAGTTCAGTTTTGACTCGGTTGTCGGTGGGGATTTGCGAAGTCAAAAGTATTTAACATTGAACATCATGTGACATGTGGCATTTACTTCCTTACTTCACTTCAAAATGAAACCGGTATGGGAAGTGGGAGTGGGATGTATGAACGGTGGACCCCGTAAGCCGACAAGCTGATTCCCTTTGGCCGACTTTGTATGCTAACCCCTTTAAAAAACCGACCCGACAAACCACACCACATTCCTATACATTGCCAACAGGCCACAATCCACATCACTTCCTCAAATCACATTTCCATTCGAAGTTGTAATTGCTACAAAAGATTTACTATTACTGGAAAGCGCTATCTGATCTACTATCTGACCGGGGCCAAATAAACCATTCTAAATAACTTTTTTCTCTAGAAAATTCACTTACTGTGCCAAAATTCCTCAATTTTCAGGGAGACAAAACCTCAATTTATGACCCCATCAACCATTTTCTCTTTAAAAAGACAACTGTGCGCTATATTAATACTATGGCATAAGGAGGCAAAAAGCGGATGATAACGGCTAGACACCACACCAGCATAGATCAAGAAGAGAATCCTGGAATCTATTACTATTTATATAGTATTTATTCAGATGTGAGCAGAAAGCAGACCATAAACGCCATGGAGAAAGACTCTTTGACTCTTGTCTTATGCGTTTCAAGTCATTGAAGTATTCTCCTCAGTCGATACAACCTCTTCAGCGGACTTTGGCACTTGGCACTGATGAAGAAGGTCATTGATTTTGCTGGTAACTGTCACATGGAGTGAGCTGTGTACGGTGATACGGCTGAAGGGGTTCTTCGCAAGTCCCAAATGCATGCCAAGTGTGATTTGACGATTCCGTACTTGCATCACTCTCTCTCACACACACATCATACATGGTGGAACTTGGACCGTGATTAAAGGCTGTTCTTAAATCTTGTTTGTAAAACAACCAGATTATTACAACATCGGTAAGTACATCGGTAGTTAGTGACTTTTGCTAAATCTTCCAACGTGCATAAATTTTCACATCAAACTATTTTCTCCTAGTATTTTTTTTAATCAATTACTAATTTGAGATTTTCCTGAAAACTTGCCACATCATAAAGTGATGTTGGATCTTGGATGTCATGTCATGATGTCATATATCATATATGTCATCATGCTCTTTGTGAATTGTCATGTCATGTCATGATCTGTTTTTGTTGTAAAACTGTCTGTTTTTGTAAATGCACGCAACTAAATAGTAATCACTGTTTTAAATGGAAAATCTAATTAACTATAAGTTGCGTCGAGTTTTTATGCAATATTTCACAATACAATATTTCATATGCTTACAATAAGCTACACAACCGTATTTTTTACGACTCTTAGGTCTGCGTGACTTTGACTTAATAGACCGACAACCTCCAACCTCATTGTTTGTTTGATTTCTCTTTTTGTTTGATTATGAAAGCTTAAACCGAGAAATCTCGTTTAGTTCGAGAGCCAAAATGGGAACTGGCGATAACAATACATCCGCAGGATCAGAACCTGTTGAAGCTGCTGGGTAAAGAAAAAGTTATTTCTCTCAATGCTTAAAAATCAATCTATGTGTATATTTTGTATATAATTTAGCAAAATATCAAGAGTACCTGATCCATGGATGTATTTAAGTAAAGTTGAATAGATAGAAAAAAGTGCAACTCGTCGTTTTGGAGTGCTATTTTTCTGTCAATATTTAAATTTTATTCTTTGACATTTCATGGCAGAAAAAACCGACGTACACATCATTTTGAATTAATGTATAAAGCTGTATATAATGAGTAATTTACGGTGGTGTGGTGATTTGTTAATTGCGTAGGGCTCCTTCAAAGAAGGCTTTAAAGAAAGCTACCAAAGATGCAGAAAAAGCAGCGAAAAAGGAGGCTTCACAGGTTTGAAAAAATTTAACTCTAAGCTTGTTTTATTTCTTGTTTCAATTTATATTTTTAAAAAGGTGAATTGAAGGGATCACTTCTTCAAATCACATTCACAATTTCCGTTTTTAATATATTCTAACGTCATAATCCCATTCTTCTTTGTTGAATGCTTCCCATTCCTGTAAGGTTTCGCAAATCACCATCCCTATTCACTTCCTCATCATAGTCATTTAGTCATCATATTCCGAACTTTGAACTATATTCCTGAAGTAAGAATGTTTATTTTTAGTTTGTTATTATAATATAAACTATTATTAAAATCTTATACACAGGCTGCCCGTCAGGCCGAGGATACCTCCAATGACCCTGATATTTCAGAGGGTTTATACGGAGAATGCCCACTGAATCAGTCGCAGGAGAAAATCATTCGAAGTGTGACTAGAGTAAGTGATATCGGAATTTCTTATGCTAACCAAACTGTGTGGATTAGAGCGCGTCTTCATACGAGTCGTGCGAAAGGAAAACAATGTTTCGTAGTTCTGCGCCAAGGCCGAGGTACTATTCAAGGGATTATTGCTGTTGGAGAGAAAACTAGCAAACAAATGCTGAAATTCGTGGCTAAGTATAAATGATCAATGGCTTATGTTTTACTAAGTTTAATTAGGGAATCAACAGAGACTTTTACGTTTAAAAATAGAGTATATAAACTATCCTATAAATAATTCCATCTCCAAAATCTCATATGCGCCTGATAAAATTTGCTTGGCATCATTTCTGTAAAAAAGTCGAGTTGAAGCTGAAATACTAGCTCTAGCTCTATTCTAAACTGTTCCTGTCTGGTTCCATTTGTGTTGAGTATGCTATCTACCTTTTAAACTTCACTGTAATCCGTTGATTCCCTTCAGTTACAAATTGGCTGCCGTTACCGGTACAAGGAGCAGGTCCCTAAGTACATTTGTTTTCAATAATTTCAATTACAGTATTCCAAAGGAGTCTATTGTTGATGTAAAAGGATTAGTGCAAACGGTTCCCAAAGCTATTGAGTCTTGCACGCAATCCGACTTCGAAATTATCTGCCAGGAAGTTTGGATTGTCAGTCTTGCTGAACCACGGCTACCTTTACAGATTGATGATGCTTCTAGAGCAGTTTCTGAAGAGGTTAGTAGTATAATTGGATTTCTATTTTGGTTTTTGACTACTTTACTTTATAACTTTAGCAATTATTATTCTGATGGCTTCTCGTTCTTGCAAATATTGGACACCCGAGGAAAATAGAATATTATGTATAAATCGTTTAGATCTCTTGCTATTTTACTACGTTAAATCCTGAACTAAAGTAAGGTAAAATCGAATTCAGATTTGTACATGTCCAGATAAGTTGTCTTGCTTGACACATTAAATACGGATTTTCAACTATTAAATATTATACGTTATTACTAGTAATTCTTATATTATATTTATTGTATGAACTCTGAGAGCAAAAAATGATTTTCAAAATTTTCGAACATTCGCACTTCAGATTTTGAAAATCTACAATCAGAAATTTCCTTTTAATGATGTTTATAGGGAGATGAAGACGCCTTGAACATCCGAGTTAATCAAGACACTAGACTTGATAATCGTATCCTAGACTTACGAACTCCCACAAATCAAGCGATTTATCGGATTGAAGCTGGGGTCTGTAAACTTTTCCGGGAAGCTTTGGAGAAGAAGGTAACGTAAACATGAATGAAATCGAGCCCAAATTTTTTTGTGACTAAAACTGTTGAAATTAAATAAATATTATTTACTATTGTAGAATTTTGTAGAAATTCACACTCCAAAAATTATCTCAGCTGCCAGTGAAGGAGGCGCAAATGTATTCACAGTTTCTTATTTTAAGACATCCGCCTATTTGGCACAAAGCCCTCAGCTCTATAAACAAATGGCAATTGCATCCGATTTTGAGAAGGTCTACACCATAGGCTCTGGTAAAAACTGAATTTATATTTGATCAAATCGGATTTAATGTTTCCTTCGAAGCTCTTATTCGTAAAATTTTGATTTCGTATATTTCGACAGTTTTTCGGGCTGAAGATAGTAACACACATCGTCATTTAACGGAATTCGTTGGATTGGACTTGGAAATGGCTTTTGATTCGCATTATCATGAGGTTTGTGGTTTCATATCGCATATTTTCTAGAATAAAAGTTTCCACCATTGTAGTTGCTTAATTTCTTAATTATATTTAATTAGAATTACTTGTGATATTTATACAAAAGGTGTATAACATTAATTTTACTATTGAATAAATGCTTCGAAGTTTTATTATCCATTAATGTATAAATTGAATTATTTTTTGCAGCTGCTTTCCGAGCGAGCAAAGCATCACGAAGTTGATCTAGAAAAAATCAAAAGTTATATTGACGCTTTCAAGTACGGATGTCCTCCACATGCTGGAGGAGGAATTGGTCTAGAAAGAGTTACTATGTTGTATCTTGGGCTTGATAACATAAGAAAAACATCGATGTTTCCTCGTGACCCGAAAAGACTTACCCCATGATTCAAATTCTTTGTGAACTTTATATCTTCAGAAAGAAGGAATAAAATTATTTACGAACATAATGAACAAGTACTTTCTAGGACGTACACCGCCGAATAGTTAATTGTCTGGTTTCATAAAAAAAAGACTTAAAATTGATGTAGAATCGGCACAACAGTTTTGTTTACTTGACTGTCATGTCATGTCGTCAGTCCAAAGCTATACTACCCAACAACGTATTTAAATTAGAGTTACGATTACATAAATCAAAACTCCTTTCATATACGCTTGTCAACACTCAACACGTACGCTGCTCCTTTTGATTATTTCAAAAACTCTGAAAGGTTCAGTGTCTCAATGACTTTTGAACTTGTCAGTCTTTTAGAATTTCCAATCATTCCACACTGCGGGATTTTGCCTTCCACACGCTCCTATATCGTTTCGTTTCGCAGACACAAATTTAAAGTTATGTTTTTAAAACCGTTCAAATCATACCTTAACACCTCAAGATTTTACACTGGGTGTGAAAGGGCAAAATCGTTCAGGGGTGTCGTGGGTCGCAGGATTTTTTGGCCTACGGCCAAAAAACCACTGCTCCCCATCTCATTCCATGTTGAAACGTTGCAACGGTAACAGTTAACGGTTTCAAAATTTCAAATTATAACATATACCCCCAGTCCAAAGAAGTTTAATAACAACAAGAACCCGGATAGAACCCGAAATCTTCATTTTTACTGTGATAGTCCAGAAAGTATCAAACCGAACTATAGATATCCCTGACAACTGGTTTTGGATAAAAATTATTTGTTGTAACCAAAAGATCCCGTCGATCCCGTATATAATCTAATTTATGTTTTGGTCGAATTCATGATACGCCAAAGTTAATCAGAAAATTTTCAAATTACGAAATTCGCTTAAACATATGAAATAAAACTAAATCAACAAAAAGCTGCAGGTTGAGTATTGGAAAGGTATGCATTTGAAAGCTTAAAATAAAATTTATAAACCGCCCCAGTTTTCCAATAGAATGCATGCTAAATCTCTTCACGAGGACCAAATTTTTGAAATGTAGACTTTACGTAGCTACAATATTATTTTTAACACACATTTTCCATTCCCGTAAATTACGATATTTAGCATTTTGATAGATTGTGAGGGGTACGCTCGACGATTGATATCACTTTAAGTTTGTACCACAATTAACTCCACAACAATAAAGGTAATATAGCGTATTAAAATTAGGTTTCATATCACATCATATCTCAAGTACTGGTCACGAAACTAGTTTTTTCCAAAATTAAATAAGAACTTTAATTTAAATGCATGCATTCTATAGGAAAACTGGAGCGGTTTATAAATTTTATTTTAAGCTTTCAAATGCATACCTTTCCAATAATCAACCTGCAACTTTTTGTTGATTTAGTTTTTTGAAATGGGAAAAGAGACGTGTGCTGTAGTTCTCTCAGAGAGTTTGTATGTATATTTACTAGAAGAATAGTTCTAGTGTTTGCTACATTGAAACACGAAAAACCTGTGCCACTAGAACACGTTTCGGATCTTATAAAAGCCGTTATCAAGACGTACACCCAGACGTTTTGGACCTGAGGTGTCATTTGGCCACTCGAAAGCTTTTAGTCTGAAAATTTGTAAACAGGTGAAGATTAATGCGAGAAATACGAATCCGTTGAAAAATTGGCCACTTTCCACCGTCAAGTACCGGGAAATCGCACTTTCTATACCTAAATGCTCGAAAATGGCAAAAACGGGAGAATGTAGTTTTTGCCATATTTGGGTAATTTATATGTGAAAAGTTGTAAATTTTAAATCGGATTCGTCATTCTCATGCTAAAATACACCTAGATACAAATTTTAATTAAATTCCAGCCACTTTGAAATTCCAATTACTCCGCTCTGGGGCGATTTCCGGGTACTTGACGGTGGAAAGTGGCCAATTTTTCAACGGATTTGTATTCGTCGCATTAAAATACACATATGTACAAATTTTCAGCCAGAAAGCTTTCGAGTGGCCACTTCGACACCTCAGGTCCAACATCTCTCTCTGCGTACACCACCATTCGATTCTATTACATTGCAAAAGAAGCGACTTTGAAGCTTGTTCCTACATCTTTAGAAGAAAATTTATTCATTTCAGTGGTCAGTAGATAATACTTACATGTGTTATATAAACGATAAAAGTTATAATATTTATAGTTAGTTATGGTTTGTCAGTTCTTTAGAAGAAAATAAACGTATGTTCGTGTTTGGGAGTATTGAGTAGTCATTTACAATCTTGTCTTTACATGGATTCTACCATATCGTTGGTGTTGCTACAATCGTCGTAGATAGATACAGCGTTCGGCTTAATACTCGAAAGTTGAATCACAATAATTTTTACGTTTATAATGGAGATTATATACCTATCCGGGTTCTTGTTGTTATTGAACTTCTTTACCCCAGACACTTGTGAATTTAAGAAAATGTCGAGATTCCATACCCCCAGAAACTTGTGAATTTAAGAAAATGTCGAGATTCCATACCCCCAGAAACTTGTGAATTTAA
>JAHZNA010001953.1:0-10557 GCA_027743935.1 Sinodicranocentrus sp. ZH6
ACCCAATAGGCAAAGGGAAAATCAGCCATTTTGGCCTGGACAATTTCCAGAAATTCGTGCGGGCGATGGACCCGCAAGAAATCGCGCGGATCATGGCGCAGCAAACCTATATCATGCGCTTGGTGAAGACCCAAGAAGACCTTTGGACAATGATGTACATGCCTGGTTTGAACCAATGATAATGTTAGATGATATGCAAGTATTCCATTTCCAATGATGGAGAACTAGGAATTCATTACGACGTATGAGTCACAATTAGCGTATGCCCAATAATTACCTAATTGTTTTTCCAAAATTTATACTCAGGTCGAGATTTTTATGAACTAGGGAGCTAAAGGAATGTAATTACTTCATTGGTTGATTGTGTTTTTTTGTTTTTAATTTAAATATTTTGGATTCCAACTTGATATACTTAATAAAATTATTGTTTGTAATTAAGGAGTATATATACTCGTAGGTCGTAACGTGAGGGAAGAGAAAAAGCATTTACTTGTCATTGTCATACTAGAAGCGTAGATAACCATCAAAATTAGCAGCATATCCCAACAACAAGCTAATGAATATTAAGACAACAATGATAAGTAACATCACGTTAATTTTGGTCTTGTTTTCTCAGTTTCTTGTTCCTATTCTTTTGAAGATTTCAAAACGCTCTATGATGCTACAAGCTTACTGTTGCGACATGCGTATAACTTTAAAAGAATTTTCAGAGTTTATCCCTTCCAAAGTGGCTTCAAGTTTGTCCCGTAAAGTATTTGTGTGGAGATCCAAAAAGTAAAACTTACGTTATTACCCAAACCACAGTCAAATTGTTTCACAATGAATCCCATTCTTCCTATGAGTTTGCTGGAATGAAGAAATTAAGAAAATTTGAAAAATTTCAAAATCAAGTATATATTCTAAGCTTTCAACTGAATATAAAGTGATGGGCCAATTCGGGAATTTCGTGGAAACTGGATTATTCATCTGGATTTTTCTAAAGTAGATTTTACGGATTTGCAAGCTTTTAAAGATATGCTCTCCTCCAAATAAAGGGTACTCGATAAGTAGAAAGACAAATTTCAAAACGGGTAACTTTTATGTATACGTATTTATTCTAATCAACTTCATATAGGCTATAAATAGTATAACTGTTCAGATCCTGCAATCCTGTAGTACCCGATTTTTCTCTTCTTCATGGCAATTTGCTCAACTGTTTTTCCCAATTTTTTTACACCTTTTTTGCAAATATTCTCCAAACGGTTTAAAATGCTCGGACGTTCTTCGGTGGATCCTTTCGCTTGCAGTACTCTCACTTACATAGAGCCCAGAAAGTTTCAATTCTCCTGGCCTGGGAGGACGTTTGGGCCATTTTGAGATTTTTAATGCTAATCTACTCTTTGAAGTCGTAACACAAATAACTTGGGAACGGGTTTCACTTTTTCATGATAATGCATTTTCTGAGGGTCTCTTGCACTAAAAAATTTCCTTCCCGGGACGACTACTAGATCCCAATAGACATATGTCTCGTCATCAAACACTAAAAAATTTGAAGTGTTTTTTTATGTACACGACGGCAACCAGATTTTGCTCGAGCCTCTTGATCCTCTACGTACTTTGGAGGAGACTTTTAGAATGTAGGATTTGATCTCCAGTTTCTTAGCTTTACTATAATGTAGCGTCGTTTTCAAAATTTCCAACCTCTTGGCCGCTGAAGCCTCCGAAATAGTTGGATGTTTTGAAAACAAATTTGAAACTTTTTTTGCATTGTAGGTGTTGCTACGGTGGAAGGTCGACCTATTAGTTTTTTGTATTACATGGATTTTCATATTGTATATGGTGGTTTGTCGAACTCCTTCTTCCTGAAAATACTGGACAGTTTTTAATTCAGAAAAATTGTCGAATTTTGACAGTGCGAAATAACGCGTTTGAACGCCGCTTCTTTGGATGCTCACCTTATGATTCAAAAAGAAAAGTACGTCTAAGGATACCTTGAGTATCCTACATCTGAATCCGAAAACGGTTTTCGATTCCATTATCGCTACGCCGTCTTATCTCTTATCATATTTTGTCTTTTTACTTATGGAGTACCCTTTACACCCCAAAATTTAAAAAGCTTCATCATTTTCTGGTAACATTTACCTTTAAACCTTTAAAAGTTCAAGACACTTGTCAGTTTTAAAAATCAATTTTCTACCATCAACCAATCGAGTTGAAATTGTACTTCCGGTTTGTTGGAATGGGTATTTGCACGCTGTCCCGACTTTGAGATGAATTATTGTCTCATACATATAGTATTCATTTTAGTTAGTACAGTCTGAACAATGTAAATAAGACAGGGTTGTTTTTTGACGCTGACTTTATTTTGGTGTAGGACCAAAAAAGATCTCACTAGTATCTAAGGCTACTTGATTATACTTTACTAACTACACAATCAAATATCATTTATCACCTTCAGGATAGCCGGAAATAATAAAAAGCTGATTTTAGGGTGAGTAATGTAAATAAGACACCCCAATTTTTTTTACTTAAATGGATTTAGTTAATATACCACTGGGGGATCTTTGGAAGAAGGTTAATTTTGAATAAGGAAAAATATGATACAACAAAATGGCACATATGGAAGGGTCAACAACAAGGACGAATCCTCAAATTGAGCTATAAGTCCAAACTAATCGGTAAATTATTTAAATTTCTGCGTTTCTCCGAGAAAGTCAGTGAGCACTGCGCAGTGTTAAAAGAAAGGCATGGGTGTAATTACGTTGCAAAAAATTTAATTTGGAACAGGTCCAAGCGATAAATTGATCTTCGAGCCGCAACAGGGTAATATTTCGCAAAGTGCAACAAAAAGTTTAACAAGCGCCTGTGCTTAATATCATCACATAATTTGTACAAGCATATGTAAACATCACCCTGAATTACACTATTTTCTTCAACGACATCATCGTTACACAAAGTAAAACCATCGTTGTTTACTGTATACACCACACAGTGTCCTGAACTTAACGAATTGCCGATGTGACACACAAAGGACATAAGTTTATATCTTGAATACCATTATCATACAGAAACTCTTGTTCAACACTATTAGAACCCTTATGCTTTTTTTCCGTTTTCCATGAAGTCTGAATACTACTAAAATATAGTTTGGTAGGGTCATCAAACGGTTTTTTCTTGAAATTACCCTTGAACACTTGCACTTAATTGGTGCATCGTCAACAAAACTTGAGTCGATTTGAGAGGCGATTTTTTCCGGGGTGGAATAAACGCCTAAACTCAATACTGGATACTTCAAATCGGACTTTTAACACACAAAAACGTTCACTCACAACAAAAAATTCAAAATTGTTACGGTAAAACTGTTCAAGCTCAATTAAATCTAAGATGTTCAGTAAAGCTTCATGGGTATCAAGTTGTAGACCATCATTCGGTCTTCCTAATTTATTTGATAAACATCGAATTGCCGTATCAGTAGACGCATAGTATAGTTTAGTTTCATAAATGCCACGACATATTGTAAACAGTTCAGGGATGCAGCCTGAGGAAACTTCTTGGCGAAATTCATCAACAGTGAAGATCAGCTGCAGCGAAGCGTTCATAAAGGAAGAATTACCGAAGTTTGAAATTCCATTTCTTTTAAAACTTAAAACCACAATACCCATTTGGTTTTCTGACAAATCTAGCTCTAGAATATCTGGAATGGTGTATTCTGTAGTATCTATAGGGTCGTCGGGATGCACAATTAAGATTGGTTCCACTAGTTCTGGGTAAGCGCATCCTGTCAGGGTGTTGAAAATCGTTAATAGATTGTGAATCGTCAAAATCATATTCATTGTTGGCTAGACATTCTGCAGCGTCTAAAATGAAATCTGTGAACGTTTTCTTATCTGATTGCTAGGGCCGTACTAATGGGATACCTAGGTAGATAAGAGCAGTATTCATATGAGAGCATGTACCAACATTGCGTGCAACAACTTGGCGTGAGTAGTTAAATCCTAAAATCTGATGAGCTCCTTCCTTAGTTAAATCATACTGGACCCAACATGAGTGTTCTTTTTTAGTAAAACGGGATTTAACATGTATGCTTAGAAGATTTTGTTGATCCGTATGTACCGCAAACTTGGTGAAACGACGCATATAGTGCACTGAGATGGCTGCTTGACACGTTCCAAGGCTAATATATTGACTATCTTCATTTGTTAGTTCAGCATACAATCTTCCTATCGAGGCCTTCCTTCAATATTTTAAACATCAAAAGATTATTCATTTCAATTCTTGCTTCACATTGATGTAGAATGTGCTTGACTTTTGAGGGATCAATCACGAAGGGAACAAACATCAAGTTGCTTATTGCACAAGCTATTCTAAACAGATTTCAGACAATTTTTGGAATGTATGGCAATTCGATTTTTCGTTAAAAGAACCTGAAAATATTTTTCACTTATCCGATGGAACATTCTACTTTCCAACGTTCCAGAGTTACCGTACGAGTATAGTTTGCTTGGCCAGTCATAAACTGTCGTTGTCCTGCCTCTTAAAAATCTGTCATCTGCACCAAAAATCCACTGTGAAGAAAGTCTTCTTTAACATCTCTGAATCCTCTGTCAAGTATGAGGTTGTCTTCTCGGATTGAAAATGTCATGAATCCTTTTTGCATACTACAAATATACTTCATTATTCCCGCATCGTTTTTTTGGAATTTGGAGAAAAACAACCTTCTGCGTTACTAATATATCCGTCTGAAAATAAAGACATCATTTTTGGAGCGTTGCATTTAATATGGTCTGACCATATCATGCATTGTAATTTATGATCACCGGGTTTCTGAATCGGTTGATAAGTTCCATCGAAGATAAAGGTTAAGTTATTAGTTGGAACTTTGTAAAGTCTTGCGGACAATCCTAAGTCATGACACCGTATGGCACTTTGTCTTTTCATGTGAGTTTCTTCATAGCTCAGGAAGTACTTCACAAAGTATTATTTCAAAAGATGACTCTGACTCTGTTGAATATTTTACTCACAGTTGCCTGCGACCGTATGCCAAACAGATGTGCCAAAACCCTTTGAGAACATTCTAGTCTGAGCTTACATAAAAATTGCCAAAGTCGATTGCGTGTTAAGATGGAAGAAGCTCGCGTATCATGCTGTATAAAATTATATATTTTCTGAAATTACGTCTTCGGACACTACCAGCAGTAGGCTGTATTCTTCTGAGGTTCGAATGGCATCGACGTTTATTATACCAGGCATATGAACTGCGCTATCTCCAAGTCGGTGTAGAAAGCACACAATCTCATTTCGTGGTAAACTGACTTGATATTATGGTGACTTGACTGAATTGAAAGGTGTTCAAACTAAACAGGGTATTGTATTTAAAAATTCATAATAATATTAATTGGATTTAACTATTTCTTCCCAAAAACTTTCCATAGAGATTAGATTTGAAAAAGTTTTTTTAAGTTGGTGCCTGTATTCCAATTATGTGGTTTATTATTGTTTTGTAGCACAATTATATTGATTTTTGAACATTTTAAATAAATCAATTTATCAATTATCGCGTAAGAGTTACTTTTAAACGTGCAATGGATTATAGCATTACAATATACTTGTATAAATATAAAATAGCATGTTAGCATAGCTACGATTACAGACGCAATGAATTACCCTTTTTAAAACATAATAGCCTGTCATGATTATGCACTTAAGATAAGATAAGTGTTAAAATGTACATTAATGTTCAACAATATATTTACATGTATCATCACTTTTTATAAAGTTCAGTTTGACAAGAATTTTCGCGGTCAAAACTTTACATGCAATGTCATTACAATACAAGCAGTTATTAGCTCGCAAAAGTGTTTGAAGTGCGAGCTTATGAAATCGTCTGCACCGTCTGTGTGTGTCTGTGCACATTTTATTCGCTTTTTAACGTGAATTTGTGCTTTAAGGTCCACATAATACATTTACTAATTAGTTTTAATATTTAGCTTCCTAAATTTTTTTACGGAGGATAACTTCAAGTTAAATTCGTTTTCTGTACATGTATGTTGCGTCGGTCAGTATGTCCGTCATTTCGATGTATCATTCTCCGATTTATGGTTATTAAAATCTGCTAATATACATAAGGTTGATTGATATAATATGTTTATTAAAATACTTTGTCAGTAATGTCATCGTTTGTAATAGTAATTTTAAAATTGCAACATATGCTGTGTGACATTCCACCTAGAGCCTAATCTAATTGTTTGTAACTTTCGTATTAAAACTTATTACCATAGGGCAATAAGAACGTCCAAAATACTTAAATAATTATTAGAAAAATTAGCTTCATATTTAGGAACTCGTAGCGTCACTAATCAATTAAAACTTCAATGTAACGTGTATTTCTCATCTGTGGACAAATACAAAATTCACTAAACAGGCTAAACTGTAACGCCAACTGTCGACAATTTTAAAATTAGCTTTTACAAATGGTGATGCTTCCCTTACAATTTGAGTTGTTGAGAAAGAAGTCACTGCTAAGTTGTCATTATAACTGTGAACGTATTGTTTTTTTTCAAACAGCTTATATTTGGAAATTTTGTTTAAACGAATTAACCTACTTCATTCGGAATTCGAAACCTTCAAAATCTAACTATTTTAAAACTTATACTTCACTCAAGTGTTTTTGTGTAGTTTATTATATTATATTAGTTTAAATTTTGCTTTTCTGTGTTGTATTCAATGCTTTATCATTAAGAATTCAATTTTATTATCACTTTAGGATAACGTCCAACTACCTTAGTACCTTGTTTCAATTACCTAATTGACTGACTGATTGAAAGATACAGTTTTATAAATAATAAAGCAACCTAAAAAAGCCGAAAATGACAGATATACCTAATTGTAGTTACTTGAACACATCATCATTAATAATTTAATTTTAATATCACTTTATCATTACGAACAACAACATAATACCTCGTCGCAATAACATAACCAATCCTGTTTTTCAGTAGTGCGCTGTTTTTAATATCTTGTTAAAGTTTGAATTGTGAGTTTGCTTAAAGCGGCTCTCAAAATTGTTATTCCACGACAATTCAAACTATTTCAAATCCATACATTTCTAAACCATTTCTCCCTGCTATGTTATTTAAATTATAATTTGAACACAACTTTCAATTCTGTGAATTTTACAATAACATTATTAAATTTCCCAAAGTAAAGCACCACAAAGTTCTGAGAAGACAACAATTTTAGTGCAGTCTTTTTATCTTCTCATTTAACAAAAAGGCATAAAGTCCAATCCTGCAGGTTATTTTTCCGAATACGACAATAAAAATAGAAAATTCTAAATACTTCAAATACTAACGTTTCCTAAACCGCATCAACTCTCACAAACTTACTCGTGTAATTTTAAAGTGATATAATACAACGGTTTCTACTCAGGGGATTTCGGTAAAAGCCAAAGCTGTAAATTGTGTCCAACTTAATCTTGCAAGCTACAAAACACTGTTGAAACTTATAAAGGAATCCCAGTTAATATTCTTCTTTGGCAAAACACCGCGATGACCAAGTCTTATAATAAACAACTATTTACGTGCTATATTTTACTTATTTGGTTTGACAAAGTGTCTCCAGTTTCCCTTGAATTTAATTGTCATCTCTTTTCAAAATTCTTTCCATACATTGAAGCCCACTCGGAACATATAGAAAATTCTAAATACTTCAAATACTAACGTTTCCTAAACCGCATCAACTCTCACAAACTTACTCGTGTAATTTTAAAGTGATATAATACAACGGTTTCTACTCAGGGGATTTCCGTAAAAGCCAAAGCTGTAAATTTTGTCCAACTTAATCTTACAAGCTACAAAACGCTGTTGAAACTCAATTTAACATTCATCTCAGGCAAAAACACCTCAATTATAATGTCTCATATTATACACCAATTGACGTGCTATATTTTACTTATTTGGTTTGACAAAGTGTCTCCAGTTTCCCTTGAATTTAATTGTCATCTCTTTTCAAAATTCTTTCCATACATCAAAACCCACTCGGAACAGTTTACATTTAATTTTCACTCAACAAACTTTGCATCCCAATCCGAGGATCCAAACTGCTTTCCAAATATTAAGCGAATGATTTTTACGGAAAACTATGAAAATAAAGTGAACCTTTCTTCGTCCCGATATTCTCAAACAAATGATATCATCATAACAGCAATCTACCCTGAAAATATAATCCATGACACTCAACCATTTTCCTACGCTTCTTACTCATTTTACTATCAACTGAAAAAATCATTCACAACTATGGTTATTCTTTCCATTGATAGAATTCCATTGAGTAGTCAAACTTTCCGTTTTTACAATAGATTTCTTGCAACTGCTTCAATAAAAGTTTGGCTATATCTTTCCGAAAAGTACATTGAACTCCTCCATCTTTGTAGAAACCCATTAAACGTATATTTTCAAAAACACGAACGTCTATGGTTTCCAAACTTCTCAGACATATTCAATTCTCAAACATTTCACAAAAAAGCGTTTTACCAATCAAAAGGACACAAAATTCCTGCACTGATAACTAGTGTAGAAAAGAATACAATCAATGAAAATTTCAAGAGCTGTCTAAATCTAGGTGCAAGTTCAAAACAAGATAAAATTAAGGCGCATGCTTGTGACATTAAAATAATGTTGCCTTTATATTTGGGTGAAGTTCATAACATATCTTACATATCCTATAGTAGCTTCGACCGTTACGGAATTGACCAATTTCAGATAGTTATTGATTTCATCCCTGAAAGTTTTGCTGGACCCAGTCCTTACATTAAAAATCTTGAGAGTACATTTCAAAATATTGTGTACTATCAAACCGAAAAATCCAAATTAATATACTGTGTTGATGCCAAAGAAAACTTCAAACAAGAAAACGGGTCGGATGATGTGTGGACAGCGCCTTTACCTTCATTTTTATGGATATGCTTAATAACATTTTGGATTTCGTACACGCTAGCTTCATCAGGAATGGTTCAGCCCAGTCTGAAATATTGTGAGAGTTTTATATCCGTATTGATTCTAACATTTTCACTGTTTCTGCGAGTTTAGTTTGAATTGACTTGGAAAAGAGGAAAAAGTACATTTTTCTAGTGTTTGGGGGTTTTATGTTGTGGTCGGTTTATGAAAACGAAATCACCAGTTTAACAATTGTTCCACCTCCGCCAAATGTGTATCAAAACCTTAAAATGATATTGGAAGCCGGTTACAAGTCTGTAGTAGTACCTCCTGTTGGTTTGCCTCATTATGAACCTCTTTGGTCACGCATTTTTAAACGCCTTGGCATATTACATCTATTGAACGATAGCGCTATCTTTTCGGACGTTCCATTTCTAGATTTACATGCATTTAACCTAAATAAAAAATACATGATTCTCACAGGACATCCTACAGTACTTCGCAACAAGATCTTTTATCAATGGGTGTTTATACAGAAATTTAAAATTCACAGTGAGTGCCATATTGTTCCGGAAGATACCGGCCTGGAAGTTTATAATGTTTGGACTATTAGCACTCAAGGAAAGTACTGGATGATGAAAACTATGATAAGAGTCCGAGAGGCTGGATTGTTTGAAAAACTTTCAGATTTCAAAGAATACAGGGATCTTATTTACCGGTTATGTACCGGTTTTATTTGGGAAATATCACCAAAAGTAGTGGTCCAGATGACATTCGTTTTTTTAAGTTGGTGCATGTATTCCAATTGTGTGGTTTATTATTGCTTTGTAGTACAATTATATTTATTTTAGAACATTTTAAAGAAATCGATTTTTCTAAATTTAGAAATTTTGCAACATTTTGCAATTATCGCGTAAGAGTTACTTTCGCTGTCAGTTTTGAGCAATAATAGCAAAATAAGGAAGATGGTTATATCATCAAAATATAGCATAGCATGTTAGTGGTCATAGCCATGATCACAGAGACAATGAATTACACTGTCTAAATGAATAATCAACTGTAGTCATTATGTAATTTGAGTGTACAGATTAACATTAATGTTCTACAACAATACTTTAATGTTTGTAAATATTTCATACAATTGTACTAATGTAACTGACATTCCCAATTTTAAATTCCATAATTCATGTAAACTTTCCATAAAAAAAGAATAAAAAAAATCAAAATGGTGTATAGTCAGAGATTCTATTTACAGTAGAATGGGGTAAGACAAGTGCATTGGTTCAGAATTTAAGGGATGATTGTTTAAAAAATGTTAGTAATGACTCCAGTGCTTTTGGTTGAATGGAAACGCAACGTTCGAATCCGACTTGAAGGCAATGATACTTGGAGTCAATCTCCCCATCAAAATCCACCAAAATTAATTCCGGTTGATCTCCATCGTCCATCTGATTACGTCGTAAAGCAGTCCATATAATTTTTCGAACTACCCCAATAGATCCATTGCACAGCCCTTGACAAAGAGGATATTATTTACAATGCACAACATGAATCTGATTTCGATTTTATAAATATTTACTCTTACCTGCAGTTACATCTTTATTAATGCGCAATATCACCTTACATCCTTCCGCAATTTCTAAAA